>JAQQZR010000001.1:18330457-18343605 GCA_030068235.1 Notoglanidium macrostoma | reverse complement strand
TACAGAAACCCTTTTCAATACATTATTTCCAAATTTCCACAAGAGATTTAAGTTACATTTTGTTTTCAATTGCTTAAGAAATGTAGTGATTTTAAACATTAATAAATCCACAATTTTATACTGCCACAGAAAGAGTGTATAGAGCCACACAATGCATGTGGCAAAACTGCGGCTTTTTTGCCATTAAATGTTTAACTATTGCCCTACAAATTGGAGAGTATCACTGGCCGTATCTAAACACCTGAGGAATGCAATAGAAGACACATACTCCTGTTCTCCAGCAGTCAGTTTCACCAGCTAACTAGGTCTGATTCTAAGTCAGAATGTAAATCCTAAACGACACAACCTTCATTTAAAACTAACATGTAGCATTTCAATTGTACCACAGACATTTTCGTCTCAAATAACTGCTACTAAAAGTGATCACGGGCCACAAATGAACATGGAGTGACCGATTGCACGGTCAGTACCACAATCTAACAAACAGGAAATACATCACTCATTGTCATGATATGCAAGGAAGAAGCGAGTACCCGTCTTTCACGGTCTAACATCAAACAAGGACGAGTTAATTGTATTTAAACCCTAGATAAATGAATAACAAGGACTGTGCTTTACAATGAAGTGGTGATTCTAATGAGCCAGCTCTTATATTAACTTTCTATTTGTATTTTAAACAATCTTCTCTTTTCCTTGCATTCAATTAAACCGCATGATATTAAAGTGCACACGCTTTTTAGTCTTTTAGTCCTGACACACCACACTGGCATAGGAGTTCAGCAATAAAATGTATATATATATCTCCTTCCACTGAATTCTGCTAGTTCAACAACATTTAATTTCGTCTGACTCAGTAGAAGAACATCAATCAAGAAAAAACTCTTGAAAATGTGCTGAAACATTTATGGAATATGGATCTACAAGTTCAAAATTATAAATATGAAATAAAACAAAAAACAGTAGGCTTTTTTTCCAAGGCTTGGGGGGGTAAACAGAAAATGAATGTCCATGTGAAGCTCCTTGAGTAAAATGTTTGGATAATGAGCACAGTTACTGAAAAGCCTTTACCACAAGACTAAGCACAAACGTTCCATTTTGTAATTGCAGCATTAGGACAGATAAAGCGCACTGACTTGAAATTCTAGGAACAGTAGATGAGGGCTGGTCCTGACTGGGAGCATCATCAGCAGGAGTCAAGCCAACGGCCGGAACGGCTGGTGCTCGAAACAGACAAGTCTGGCGAGTGGTCATTCTTCTGGAGCCTGGAAGGCAAGTTAAACTACTTAGTGCACGATAAATGATGAAGAAAAAGTCACTCTTTTTTAGGCTACTTAATTGGGTGCATACCCATAAAGCCTATGAGTGGATTTGATCAAGTAATGACTGCATTTGTAGCAGCCAAAGCTGAATCAGTGCAGTGAATTTCACCATTGATATGAAAGGGGACTTGCAGCAGGAGTAGCCATGTGCTGATATTACTTTTGTCAAAATCTGATCTAAATAATGACAACTGCCTATCCTTAAAATATTATTCAAACTTTTTAATGCATTATTTGACTAATATTTGAACTTCTAGTATAATCAATTTAAAATTTCACCACATCTGATGTTTACCATTTAAAGATAATTATAACATCATGTATTGGATCTAATCCTGTAAATAAAATCGCAAGGATCTGAAAATTACTGAATGATGACATAATGGTGAAAGAAAAGGAATTTCTCAGAGGTACAAATGGACATTTTGGGGCAAATCTACACAAATAGAATATAAATATTACGTAGCAGCAAGAGAAAAAGGCCACAATCTGGACAAATATTACACCAAATGTGTATTAGTTAAGTGGGACACTGTAGCCAGGTGATCATCAAACATTCTGGAGTTCTCGAAAGATACAAAAGTGTTTGTTTTTTTCAAACCAAAGGGATTTTCACAAATACTACCTTTCATGTGTAAATACTCCTATGAACAACTTATAAATAAATTATTTTGTATCCGGCTTGTCCAATATGTCCACATCTACAGTAGTCCTTTTTTAACTCCTAAATTTCTGCATCTGAAGAAAAACTGAAAAAACAAAACAGACAAAAAAAAAACACAAAGCGCAGTACAATTGAATTGATGAGTGATCAATAATCACGTTCTCAATATTAAAGAAATAACCATGATCATAGCACCTCTCCCAATCTTACTACCTAACCAGTTGAGTTTTATTTAAATTTCTATCCATCGCAGTGCTGCTTCTGTTTTATTAACCATCCTACCCTCTTCTGGTCGCCCTGAGCTCCGTTGTTCACCTTGTCATATAGGTTACATGTGGACTGCAAGTGCCTCAAATAATTCTGAATGTTAAATATTGTAGCATAACATTATCAGCACATGACTTTTGTGAAGAGGGAGGATTTGCTCCCAAAGCACAGCATAACCCAGAGGTTCTCAACCTTTTTAGGCCAGTGACTCCCCTGTAAACGATGGTATAATGCCACACCACATCCTGCTGCTGCAAACTACAGCTTGAATTAAAATAAACCATTTGCTGTTTAAGTCATAGACACACACTGCATAATCTAGCAAGAATATTGTATTTTGTGGTTAGACAAACAGAAATAGTACTCAAAATCTAGGGATATTTTTAAAAATGTGCCATAAGTCGTGTTTATCCGCATTGGACTCCAGAGATATGGCTAGTTAAAAAAAAAATAATAATAAATAAAAAAAAAAAAAGGCCTTTAACCCCAAGACTGAGAACCTATGGCATAGCCATTTAGATCAGATTTAGATTTTTGAAGCCCCATCAGTGAGTGTGCTGGTCAGAAAGTGATTAAACATGCGTTGTAAGCAAACCTGGCTCCTCAGAGGGACGAGCTGGAGGGGCTGCTTCAGACAAGAAACACACATTAACATTATACAGCTCCACAGGAAGAAAGCATTGCAATTAAAATAAAAAAATAAAAAAAGGGGGGGAAAAAAGAAAACCTGGTGTATTAAATCAAAGGTCACTTACGCTCTGAAGGGGCAGGTATCTTTGATGACTTTGCAGGATGCTCCAATTTCTGAAAGAATAAGAAAATGCACATGATTATCAGTGACAGTGATACTCGATTACTACTAATTAACTTGGCTAGAGCGAAATAATGATTACAATATCATCCTATCATGTGCTATACAATGTACAAGATCATGTGCTGCTGCCTAATCCCAATCTGTTCCACATGTTCACCACTAAAGTGGCAGCTCTTCACCAGCAAAATCAGTTCAGTTATTACACCCAAAGGCTGCTCAAATTATTTCCATGATTACTACATAAAAAACACACTTAAAGATCCGACGTGGAAGGTTCTCTCTTTGTCCGTTCTGAGCTACTGTAGTGGCACAACATGGCGGCTCCCTATGTAGATATGAAGGGCTCATTCTAAGTTATGAAAGCACAGCGATTTGTTGTTGCACACTAATGAAAACATACTTATGAATACTATGGCCCTGTTTACACTTTTTTTTTTAAAATGCATCTTGAACATTCAGGTCACAAATAGACTGGCAAGACACATAGCTGTTTCCACCCGTGTTTATCATGGGTCTCCAAGGTGTCCAGCTGACCGCTTTTGTTCAAATGCCATTACTGCCTCCATCACTTCTGCTAGGTCAAATGTCCCTGTGCAAAATTATATTAAAACATTAAACCTGCAACATACTATTATTATACTCTTGCACTCCAACCCGCTGCTACCAAAACAACCTCTGCATCCAGCATTAATGATGTATTTCCCAGTTACGTTATGTATTGGTATGCACACTGCAGAAGGTATGTGGTTAAATGTGTCCCAGACCACCTTGGCAAGTGGTTTGAGTGAATGCGTCTTGGAGGTCGTTTACACTTGTATTTA
Source organism: Notoglanidium macrostoma (assembly GCA_030068235.1). Classification (NCBI taxonomy): domain Eukaryota; kingdom Metazoa; phylum Chordata; class Actinopteri; order Siluriformes; family Auchenoglanididae; genus Notoglanidium; species Notoglanidium macrostoma. The sequence continues at coordinate 18,339,720 of JAQQZR010000001.1, read as the reverse complement.
GCGTTATCCAGTTGTGATCAAATTGCCCAAAACGCATTTTAATACCAAGTGTAAACGGGGTCTATGTTGCATTTCCTCGAGTAGACCGTGAAATTAAACATATGGTCATACCACTACATGCATCCTAGTCTCACAATCCAGATTTCAAGCATTCACAAGGTTTGCACTAAATTCATTTATAGAAGTGGTGAAGAATCTCCAGCTTTCACAGAAAACAAAACTACTTTTTAGGACTGGATTTTGCAGACCTTTTCCAGTCTAGTGCTCTGAAAATCTCATTGTGTTGTGGTAAAAAAAGTCCCACCAAGAAGCAAATCATACCTTCAACACAAACAATATAGACAGAAAACTGTACAATATCGAAGGGGACTACCTGCACTCAAACACATTTTACAAGGCCTGTTCATCGCTCACTGACTAGTTGGGTATAACCTGAATCTTTAAAGTACAATCAATCAGAGAGACATGCACAATGAGATTAATCATATAAGCCCATGCTCCCTATCCAAGGTCACTGACTCACATCTAAGGCCAACCCACAAGGTTTTGTAAAATATGTTAATACATATTTTCTTTACACTTAGATATGAGAACCAAAAAAAGTAGTAGACAACACAGTTTAAGATTGTGTTTTGGTTATATTCTACATTTTGTGATAAAATTATAATTATACATACATATTTTATATATAATTTTTCATGAATAATGTACAATGTAAACAAAAAAAAAAGACTGAAAAGATTTACTGTCAGCCTAAGCAAGCGCGGCATCTGTAAACTGGCACAGACCTACAGTGGATATAAAGAGCCTACACACCCCTGTTAAAATGAAACCTACATATATATATTGTGTCACAGACCTTTTCCCACATTTAATGTAATATAGCAACCAACAAACTTCAACTTAAAATAAATAGAAATATTTTATGGAAAAAAGAAACATAAACTAAGTGTGCACACCCATTAACTAGTACTTTGTCAAAGCACTTTATGCAAAAATAGCTTGGTATTTGGAGCTATACACTATCCTCTATCTTGACTAGCACTCCAGTCTCAGCTGATAAAACGCAGCCTCATAGCATGATGCCGCTACTGCCACGATTAGCTGTTTTGTTTTTACAAAAAAAAAAAATCTTTTAGAATTATGTCCAAAAAGTTCTACCGTTGCCTCATCAGACTAGAACACATTTGGTCACACGGTTCCGGCAAAAGTGATCATGATTTTCCTGCTGTAGGTTTCTCAGCAGCCTCCCTGAAGTTTTCGTCTTCTCATTTCATAAGTTTTGGAGATGCGTCCTTTTCTTGGTGATGCCGCTGTGGTATCATTTTCTCTACTTACTGGTCCATTGTAGATCTAACGTTCTGGAAATCCTTTTGTACCCCTGTCCTGAGTGATACCTTTCAATAAGGAGATTTCCTATGTACTTTGTACGCTCTCAGCAGATCAGGGCTTCAGCGTGTTGGATGTAACCAAGAAGATGAAACCGCTGGTCTTTATTTGGGGTTAATCAGAATCACCTCATTGGTGACAGGCAAATGATAATTACTTTTCATCATGAGTTTGGATACTGAGCATTGTAACATGACTCATAAAAAGGTGCACACACTTGTGCAACCAGGTTATTTCTTTTTGTTCCCTAAAACACTTCAAGTTAGTTGCTGTATCATATTAAGGGTGGAAAAAGATAAGACAGGATTGATGTTATTGATTGCAAACCGGCAGTTTTCACAAGGGTCTACCTTCACTGTATGTCAGTTAAAATAAGGTTGATTAGCACTGTTCTCTATGGACTCATCTATTAAAACTCACTTTTTCTGCTTTAGGGTTAGGGGCTGGAGCAGTGGAAGGTCCTGCTTGTTTTGATGCTTGCAGGTATTCAATCAGGTCAGCATTGAGACGATAGATGTCACTCAGATCAATCTAGTGGACACAGAACCACAGGCATGACTTTTCCGATGCATGCACACACAACAAACAGCAGTGAAGAGGTGACTTAAAGCTGTCGTCTTTGGCCAACCTCTTTTCCTTTAGTCGCATTTTTCTCGTTCCACTCCACATGGACTGTCGAGTTCACAGCACTGACAGATTTGACTGTTGCATTGTGAACTCTCCCTGCACACAAACACAGCAATATAGCCAGCACATCTTCACCAGTGAGTCGTTCATAACAGAACCGTTAAGAAAGCGCTTTAAATGCAACGTAAAAACTTTAGCTAGCTTAGCTGCTAACTTTAGATTTCATTTTATAACTTCTTTTACCGTCACTGCGGCTAATTTTGACCGTGAGTCCAACGAGAAGTGTCGCATTTGATGGGTCCATTTCACCTTACTTAATTAAATATAACACAAGCTTTTAAAATAAAAAACAAAACACAATTCATCAGCCAGAGCCACACCGCAACCCCCTCGTATATACAAAAATCCTTCTCAACCGCCAAGCTTTCAAAATACGTAAGCGGAAGTTGTTCCTCTAACCGGAAGTACGAAGGAGAAGTCCTGTCCGTTCAAGGTGCAAGTAATTTAAATTTAGTGGAGCCAATAGAGGAGCTTCCAGCCAAGGGAGAAAGGCAGCAATGTGCTATTAAAGCATCCAGCTTGCCGTGCAACAACAGGAGAAGAAGAAGAGGCGCTTTGGATCAGTGTGAGGATGCAGGATCAGGAAGTGTAGGGAGTCATGTCGTGGAGTTTAATAAATATCAATGGTTCATTGCGGCAACTTCCAAAATATCTGTAGATACTGCAATTAATCAAGACTTTATATCTGACATATATGATATTGTGTCATATGCAGATTTATAGACTAGACTTTAATCACCATGTGAGGTTGTGCTTTTTAAAATAATTTATAATTCATTCAATCTTAGTCAAGACAGTGTTTGAGGTGTAGGACTCAAGGAAGCTTTTGACATGTAAATGCACAAACACCATTTTTTTCAGTCTTTTATTTATTTGCATATTTTTATATTGTCTCTTGCTTTTTTTCCCCTTTTTTTTTACATTGTATTGTATCTGATGGCAAAATAATTAGTTTCTTCATTTTGCATTTTCTATCCTCCCATTTTTTTATTTTAAAGACCCACTATGTAGGATTTATGGGACTCTATTAGCAGAAATGGAATATAATATTCATAAGTATGTTTTCATTATTGTATAATTACCTGTAACTAGGAATCATTGTGTTTTCGTAAGCTTACAGGCTTAATCCTTTATATCTACACAGAGCGCAGGTCCACCTCTATGGAGCTGCCATGTTGCGCCGCGACAGTAGCCCAGAACAGACAAACCTCTAGAGAGCGACTTCTGCATTTCAGCAGCATGAATCCGGAAGGAAGTACTGAAAGGACAACAAAAAGCAGGATTGGAAGACAAGGAAGTAGAAATAAGAGGAATCGGTGTTTGCTTGTGCTGGATAACAAGTTTTGAACCCAAATTGAAAAAAATGGATGATCTACTTTTAAGCATGGAAAAAGCAAGAGAGTGTGAATGTAAGTACTTGGAAGTGCACTACAGGCACCTGACGGCCACCGTATGCTCTAATACACGCTTGGAAAGGGAGGGGTAAAGCAGGGGCATTCAGTTGGCTGAAGTGGATTTTGAAATAGAATCAAGTGCTAGAAGCCACTTAAACATTCTGGACAAGCGTGTCAAGTGAGCAAAAGCGGGTAATGACACCAATTTATCAGAAAATAATGTGTTTATCCATTTTTAACCATATCCCCTGCCCAAACGTGTTCTGGCACCAGTAGCGCAGAAGGGTGCATCCCACCAGCAGGTTAAGCCCGATGCCAGCTTGGTATTTTCTTAGGTTGGAAAAAAGCAATATCTGCTTGGGCGTGAAATATATGCTAATTATATAATGACTTATTAGGGTATTCAGTATCATCTCTGGCTTGCTCATTATGGTTCAGTATCTTCATGCAGATTTCTGTAAAGCTGCTTTGTGACATGTCCATTGTTAAAATGTTATATAAATAAAATGGAACTGAATTGACTGTTAACTAAAAACATGATTTAATTTATGTGAGTTAGCCCTGCAACACTCTCAACAGTCTCTTCCTGTACTGGAAGGTTGGAGCCACCTGTAAAAAGTTCTTAGTTCACTCCTCCATGCAGAACAGTTGAAACACAAACTAATGTTTGTTCCCACTTCAACTGAGAGCTCTGCATCTCAGTAAGGCTTGTATATCCACAGACCGAGATGATCTTTGCAAAACATTGAGGTTCTTTAACCATTTCTCTATTGATTTGGAAGCATGTTTGGCTCATCATCAGTTTTCTTTTTTTAAATCCTGTGTTATGTTGCTACTGCAAGGAATCAATTCAAAAATGTTATTTAAAGCTGTGTTTTTTTAACTGCGATTTTGTTTAAAACTTCCAGTTCATGGCAGGCCTTTGCCTTGACGGTTCCTAGGTTGTTCCTGACCAACCAAACCCATTTTCCTCTCAGATGAGGGTAACAGTTTGGTCTTCCAGCAGTGTGGTTACACTTCCCAATAATTTTAACTGATGATCATAGAATCTGCAGTGGTTTATAAATGACTTCAAGAGACACTCCTGGGTTATGTAAATCTATGATGCTCTATCTCAGATCTGCACTGTGCGCCTTTATCTTTCCCATTGTACTGTGTGTTGGTCAAGCCAGTGCTGTCTCTCTGTGTTGTGCACAGAGAAGCTACCAGCTGCAGTCAATCATGATCACTAACAGGAAGTTAAGGGGTCTTGAAAATGGCAAGTTAAAAGACATTTTGGAACTTTTAGCACCACTGATTTAATACTCTAAGTGGATGTATGTATATCTTTACTCTGTATATATACTTTTGACCTTGTGTTGATTTTAGAAAACCCAGAATAAATTAAAACGTGAACGTCAATTCTTGGTTTTTTTTTGTTTTTTTGTTTTTTTTCTATTAAAGATGTATGTTGTACAGTCATTCTACTACAGAAAAACAACAGTTCAGGGAAGTCATTGAAATCCCAATATTGCCATGTCATTCATGTCCGTGTATGAATACAGTATATGGTATATACTGTATTAGTCATGGCAATTTTATGAGCTTATAAAAAAAAAAAAGAAACAGCCAAATCCTGTCATTTTTCCTATTCTGGATTATTGGGGCCAGCTTCTCCAAGAGTTTTGTGTTCAGTTTCAGTTTACCCTATACATTGTATAAATTGTTAAATATGTACAGTATATTTTAAGAGGTGGGGGTTGTAATACAGAGTCATGTATAAAACAATATACTTAGTATAAGACATGGAGGTGTGGTTTATCACAACTCTATGTGGTGAGATGGGTTTAGGGATGAAGCCCTAATGTGTTACATCTGAACTTTGTCTCCCATCATGTATTTGTGTGTTTGTATATTTTCTCTCTCTCTCTCTCTCTCTCTCTCTCTCTAGCAGCTGTGTGTGCGTGAGACTGCAGGGATGGACTGTGGATGTTTGTACCATAATAACAACAAATCTGCTGATACAAGACACAGATGGCTTTTTTTCTTTTGTTTTTAGAAGCGTGTTACACATCATATGCGAGGCTGTAAACAGACCTACAGTTCCCTTGTTTACTATTTATTATCACCTCAGTGTTTTGGTTTAAAACTGAATATGGCAAACTTGTGCAATGATATTGTTGTTTGAAACAGTGTTGACAGAATCATAATTTAGATAAACATAACATAAATGTGTAAATGGAGCACATGGACAAATAATGACTGATATTACTCTATATCCCAAAATGAACTGTAAAGATTCTGCTAAACAAGGTTTTTAAAAAGTGACCTGCATGTACTCACTGCTTTAAAAAGACAACGTGAAATCCGTGTTTCTTAAAGGTGTAGTTCCATAAATGGCCGCCATGTGGCAGCCTTACACTACCACACACAGTCAAAACAAGTTTATATACATTTTGTTGAATTTATGCTGGGTTGCCAGGTAGCTACTGAACAATTTATACTTTATACCCTCGTGTACTTTATATCTTGTGTGTTCAATATATCTTAAACAGCAAATCTTGTTTGAACTTCTTTGACATGCAAAGCTCCTGATCAGATCAAGGAAACTCCAAGGTTTGAAAGGCCATAAACTGAAACGCTTGAGTCAGATTTGATTCTTTATTTGACCAGATGTGTGTGTGTGTGTGTTAGTGTTAGTATGTGTTAGTATATGTGTATACTATATGATCTTTTTCTAAAACAGCTAGTTGGAACATATAAAAATGGGGGGAAACCTCTGACATGGTTGAAAATATCTGATAGAGAACTGATGACTATGAGAGATGAACTGCTGAGAAATGAAAGGAGGTTCAGAAATGACATCTGTTTGCTGAGATGAGGAAACAGATGAATAGCTTTTCTCATTTGCAAGGAGGAGCTCTTGCTGAGAAAATACATCTCCTGATCAGATTTTCCCTTGTTTTTTTTTTTAAAGCAAAACCTGAATGAGGCCCAGCAAAAGCTCATCTTGAGGAATTAATGTAAGAGTATCTTCCTGTTTGGGTTCTCAGCTCTGTGACCTCCTCAAATCTCCTCAAAATTTGTCCTCAAATCTCTTTTTCTTTTGCAGGACAAAAGTAGTTTGCATACTGGATCCCAGATTACAGTTTTTCAAATTATATCATATTATATATTATATAGAACTGATGACTGGTGGAATGGCTGCAGATTAGCAGTGTAATATTAACAGTCATGTGTACATTATTTGTATTTAGTGTACATTGTCTACCGCTCTCTCTAAAAAAAACTATCTGAGATCCTTAACCCGTCTATAATTGTGACTAAAGGCAGTCAAGTAGAAATGGTTCAACCCAAGGCTGCAGTGTAAAAGCATCTAGTCATTTAAGGTCTCCTCTTTTAGGATGAAGACGATGTAAGTTTAAAATGCAAGTGTGTCTTCTGATTGTTATACCTCATCAATGTCTGTCCTCCCTTTTATGACTAGAGTGTGCGTGCTATGTAGCATAATTACCCACCTCCCTTTCTCTTTCTCTCTCTCTCCCTCTCTCTCTCACACGCACACACACGCGCGCACACACACACACACACACATGGATACACACTTAATGTCTACTGGATTTGATTAGAGCCGCTCTGATGGTAGTAACGCTGGTGCTGTCACGGAAAGTATCATTCATAGACCCTGTGCTGTTATGTGTCTCTTTGAATAACTTTCTTGCTGTATTGACTGTATAAAAAACAACAGAAATAGACAAGTTCTTGAATTTATATACTTGACGATACTTATATGGATGTGCGTGTGTAATGTAGATACATTATGCCGAATACTGTTTTTCAGATATTTTATTCATATTGTATTCAGATGATGCATATGTAGTGCAGGTATTGGTTATTATTGTATTTTTCTAAATTCTCTGAGCACCGTTTGGTACTTTTATTTAACTTTATGGTCAAAAAAATGTAAGTTGCTATATCATTAAATGTTCCCTGTTTGATATGTTGAATATTTAATTTAATAGTTAGATTGATCAGGTGCTTATACCTGCTAATGAACAAATCATGTTGTTAAAGAATAAAACTGCATGTGCTTTAGTGTTTGTTTTTTTTGGACCAGAATGTCAGAGCAGCCCAAATGCTGAGAGATTGGCACTAAGCAAAAGTCACCACAGTTTGTGTTCAATGAAAAAAATGTCTCTTGCACAGGTTCTGATCATGAACTGTAGACATACGAACACAAACTGTCCTTGACTGCCTGCGTGAATCCAATGAGGTAATGCATCTTAATCGTGTGTTAGCTCCCTTTTGTGACTATGAAAGACCACATTTGTTCCTTTTTCCACAGATCCTTTTTATTGACAAAGGTTGAAAAAGAGGGCTTGTGCCTTTTAAGTGGCCATGACGCCCACAGAAGAGTTCTGGAAGAAAGCGCGAGAGGCACACAGAGACAGCCTGAATGTATTCCTGCTTTTAGAGCTTATAGGGATAAACTTGCTGCTGTCACTGCACATTCACATAAAGGAAGATATCTCTTGTTGAAATGCAGCACATTAACTGGAAGAAACCCTGTTAGAACGAATTCAAAAACCTAAAGGCACGGTGGAAAGAAAATGACTGCAGCTGGTGAGACAGTCTATTAAAGTGTATCATTTTATATTCTTGCTATTAAACTGTAGAGAAGAGCACAAAAGCCTCTACTCTCTGCACTTACTGTCTCATTTACATTATTTTAGTAGAACATCATTAGTTACTTTGGGCTATATTTTGAAACTTCAGAATGATAGTCAGATATCCTCTGCTCCAAAACAAATACAGCTATCATTACTGATGTTTTAGATGCATTATATGGAGCCCTACCCTGGCAAATTAATTTAAAAGAAGGATTTTCTCTGTTTAATAAGAATTAGACTTCCCGTATATTTTTAACTGCTAAAAAGAAAAACGCAAAACTGTAGATACAGACAGGGGACAGATTAAACGAAAAAGCAACATAAAGTATCCATGTGTCTTGGCACAGCTTCTACAAGCCTCTGAAACTGTTCTGGAGATATGAACACCGTTCTTCTGAAAGGTATTCCTTCAATCAGTCATTTGATGATGGTGACAGAGAGAGCACTGTGTAACACGTCGCTCCAAAATCTCCCATTGAGATCTTGAGATCTGGTGAGTGTAGAGGCCATGGCATATGATTTACATCCTTTTCATACTAATCAGACCATGTAGTGAGCCTTGTGAATGAGGGTGTAGACATCCTGGAAGAGACCACTCTCATCAGGGTTTATAAATGTTTCATTAGAGCAGAAATGTAATCAGTCACAATAATTTTGTATTGATCTGTAGTGAACCTTCCTGTGAAGGTGACACAAACCATTCAATGATGTAAATCCAGCAGATAAAATATAACCTTTAATAAATAGATTTTTCTCATGCTTAATCTCTTATATTGAAGCACGTGTTCAGATGATACTATGATGGATTTGATCTAAGTCCATGCCAGCCATGTGTACACAGTCATTAAAGCAACATTAAACATTCATGTAAACATTCCAAAGATTCTACTTTTTTGGTACTTTACACTACCAATCAAAAGTTTGGACACACCTATTCTTTTTGTTGTAATTCTTTTCTTTTTGTATTCTACGTTGTAAAACATTACTGAATACATCAATACTATGAAGCAACACGTATGGCATATACTGAATTATGTGGTAAACAAAAAAGTTCAAAAAATAAACAACAAAAAAACAAAATATGTTTCATATTTTAGATTCTTCAAAGTAGCCACCATTTACCGTGATGATGCAATCGGCATTA
>JAQQZR010000001.1:18278233-18292893 GCA_030068235.1 Notoglanidium macrostoma | reverse complement strand
CACACACACACACACACACACACACACACACACACACACACACACACACACACACACACACACACACACACAATTTATATACTGTTTCAATATGCTAACAAAAAGCAGAGCCTGATGCTCCTCTTTGTGTCAGTGTGTGTTAGAGTGAGGAAAAGAAGAGCAGTTCCAGCATCCCCTCCAAATTACATTCCTGCCACACACACACACCCATCACACTGACACTCCTTCTGGACGATTTCAACCACTTCAAGCTTCAAAAATACAACATGGATCATGCTGGGAGTTTTCCATTCACACCCAAGCTCTCAATGGGAGTAATGTTCTAAAACATACTGTAAATCATTTGCGCTAGATATGACCACATCCAGAAGTGCCACTTTCGGCACTCTAGGCCAATGCTTCAGCATTGCATTAATGCTCTTGCTAGCGATGCGCATGGAATTTTCCTGCATTGGGGTCTAAAAATACACAACAAAGTATGGTGTTGCACTAGGTCCTCTCACACACTGGCTGAATGACTGATGGACTGATCCCCATTGTTGAAACATGCACAACATGAACTCAGAGGAGAAGAGTGCCACTTTTTGCCTGATTTTTGCCAACCATACCCTGCCTATTGCACTACAATTATTCCCGCATCCTGTATCAAGAACAGCTATTAGTACTTACTCACAAACAGATGCCAGATTGTAGAACACTCACTCTCATTCATTCAGTAATCACTTTAGTCTGGTCAGTGTTATGGTGGACTCATGGCCTGTCCTGGGAACATCGGTGAAGAGCGGGAATACACACCAGTCCATCCGTCTTTCACACGTATTCATATGCTCAGAAACATTTTTAGTTTTGCCCATCCACCTACCAATATGTTTTTAGGAGGAAATCTGAGAGAACTCAGAGGAAACATCTTCACATGCATCTCCACAGGCAGTAGCTCATGATAAGCACAGATATTGTTGAAATACAATATCTGTGCAAAAGGTCGTCTCAAATTTTGCTATGGCTGCTACAGTAATTTGGATGACTTCTCAAAAGTGTGAATGATAGATGACTGTCTGACTCTGCTTATGCCCGGCGGAGTGCTTAATATCTTTTCTACATACTCGCCACAGGCTTCATAATTTTAAAGGTTGCAGTCTAATTGCCTCACCACGCTTTCATACACTCAACAATGTACTTCTGTAACCATCTGTAACAGGTCATACAGTGCTCTAATTGTGTCATAATTGACTCTGAGGTTTATGTGTAACTACACAGTAATAAGATCATAAGGCCCATAAACATAATCAAAGTTATGAACACTGTAGAAAAATGAATTTTTAATGATTGGATTGGACAACCTCTTGGAGTCAGAATCATGTCAGAACATTTCACCTTTATTGTGAAATTACGACGTATAAATTAAAGTGACAAATAATAAGAATCATTTTAGGAGAAAAAAGTATAATAACCTTGTTGCATAAGTGTGCACACCCCTAAACTAATACAATAATACTTAAACCCCTAAACTAATACTAATAGTTGAAGCATCTTTACATTTTATTACAGCATCTCCTATACACAGCCCTCTTCAGGTCATCACACATTTTCAATTGGATTTAGGTCAGAACAATGGTTGAGCCATTGCAAAACCTTGACCTTTTTGGTGAAGCCAATCCTTGTTGTTTTGGAGGCTCCAGCTGAAGAAAAGCAGCACCAAAGTATGACGCTACCACCGCCGTGCTTCACCATGGGGATTGTATTTTTCTGGTTATTCTTTTCTTTTCCTTTTTTTTTGCGCCAAACTTTTGTTATTATGGCCACTTTTTGGCCATCAGACCATAATATATTCTTCTACACCGTTTTAGGAGATTGGATTTTTCTTTTGGTAAAACACCTACATTATAACCCAGAAATATAAAGAATTTGGATTTGTCACAAATAGGGAACAACCAACACTTGCCTGAAATTGCTGCAATTCCTTTAATGTTGATAATGTTGATTTTTTTTTTACTGGCACAGTCTTAAAAAAAAAACTTTTGTACTTTTATCTGTTATTACACATACGCACTACAATTGAATGCCTTTATTAATGGTGTCACTTCATTAAGTTAATGAAAAGTAATTTAAACAGGTAAATAAGTTTTGCACCATGCAATTAACTGACTTGCTTCTCCCCGCATTGCTCTGTTCTTTGACAAGTGACATGACAACTGCGCATGATCCAACATAGCTGATTACTGAACATGCACGAGATTATCAACTTAAGACTTCATTTTTTTACATTTTTAATGACTAAATTATTCTAACTGAGCTGAACATGATCTCTAGGAATGAATGAAATTAACTTTGTTTTATGAGTTAGGATATCAGTAAGTGGGGTTTAACTTAGTTTTTTTTACATTATAAAAACCTGTCATTTTAACAGGGTTGTGTAGATTTTTTTATATCCACAGTATGTGGTTCTTTCCCACATTCAGTAAGAACCAGACACTTTAGAAATCTGGCTCCTGAGACTACCATCTTGCTAAATTAGGCTTGCCTAGTCTTGTTTTGCAATGGGCGCTCCTGTGCATCCGTTTGCCCAGTGCTGAAGCGAGTTCCTGCTAACCTCAACTCAAACAGGTGTTCCTGATGCATTGTGGGCACAGTTTGTCCTCATGCAAATCTTTGAAAAACTAAACTGCTTCAAAAAATTGGATGTCCTCCATATGTTTTCATTGTGCATGAAAGGTATCAGTGTTTTGGTAAGTGATAAATCTTGTGTGTGTGTGATCTTGAAATGTAAAAATATCACAAAAAGCAGCATTGTTTAGAAACTGCAGTTAACTCTTAATGGATGGAGATCAGTTTTCCCTCTTCACCTCATTATTTCTTTCAATTGAGCATATCAGTTTTGATGAGCATGAATAAGCAATAGCTTTTGAAACTCTATATATCTTTCTGCTGAGGTTTATTATTTAAAAAAAAAATGGCATAATGTGTGGTTTTCCAAGGTCTCAATTACATTTACAGTAGTACTGCCGGGAAACCAGGAGGGCAAAATAGAAAATGAGCTACTTAGTGGCAGAACAGATGGAGAAACTGGCCCATTTATCATGACCTTGCTTGCCCCTTTCCCTGTGTGATTTCTCGCTGTCTACGTGCAAAAGTGGCTGAGATGCCAAGCTACAGCTGGGAAACTCATCCGAAGGTGGGTAAGGTCCATTTTTTTTCCACTCAGAATGCAGCGAGTGCAAAGACGACGTGCAAGCCATTCTTCCTTTGGGCGAAGACAGACACAACCCATGTCCTCTCTTGAATGCTCGCAAGTCATTATTGCAGACTTAAGACTTAGATCAAGGCTGGGCATCAAAGCCAGCATGGCTTTCTGCACGCTATTAGTCATTGCAGGATAGGTGTGTCTCTGAAGGGAATTTGTTTTCCTGCAGTGTATGGAAGAATAGTTTTGGATTTAAAACTACCTGTTACCTTGAAATGCTTCTTTAAACATAAATCCAGATCTCAGGCAGGAATTAAGGAATAGGAATTAAGAAGGAATAAAGAAGGAATTTAGGATTAAATTAAGGAATAGGAATGAAGAAGGAATAGATATGAGAAATGGCAGCAGTCTACACTAATTCTATGTAAAACTTATCATAACTGCATACTTTATGCAAATATCTTTAATATTATTTGCATGTGTGTAAACATCACAGAGTTTCAAACTTTTACTGTTAAGCAGAAAAGTTTACTTCATTACATAAGGATAATAAGTAAATAAGTATCTATACTTGGAAATATTTCAGACACTGTACCATTGCCTATTTAAATGCCTATTATTAAATATACTACTCTAACCATTTTTGTATGTTTGATATAAAGCATAGTAAACTTGTGCTCTTTTTTTTTCCCCCTGTGTAGAATTAGTTTAATTATTTTCTTTGGCCAGCGATCAACTGGATGCCTGTACAGGGACATTCTGTGCAAGCAAAGATTTCTGTGTGAAAAGTTGCCAGAAAGAAAAAGAAAGAACAAGAGCGGGAGAGAGGTTTGTGCATGCGGGTCCAAAGAATGGTAGAGATTGTGGAAGAGGTAAAGTGGATGAGAAACTGGTTGAGTGACTGTTGCGAAGGGCGTAACCCGGGTGACTCATCGAGGGGTGTGACTGGTGTGATTCAGGTCGCAACTATGCATTCGTCCAAGGTGGATGAGTCACTGTTTGATAGCCTGCTCTTCTTTCTACCCTCCAAACATGGTGGAAAGCATTTCAGTGGAAAACTTATCTAAGGAGCTGGGGTGCGTTTCCAAATGACACAAATGCTTTTTGTGTGTACATACCTGAAATATTCTCAGCAGATGTGTGGAAGATTGTAAATACACAAAGAGAAAGCAATCAACCAGCGCCTTGGACCCCTTCCCATTACACACAGGCGAGCGTTCTCGAAGTGACAAACTGTCTATTTAGTCCACAATAAGAGGGCATTGCAGCACATTTAAAGCAGTGGGGCTGGAATCATTGTGATTCATTTAATCCAGAGGGCAGATGTCAACTTGTGGCTTGTAATGAGGAGCAAAGCACAATGCCACAGCTTAATGACTCACACAGGAAGGAACAAACAATGAGGCACTGAGCTCAAATCCCTTCTGCTTGAAGCTGTGTACTGAACCTGAAATTCCAGGCAATGTAATATACCATAAATGCATACAAACCATCGATTTTGCAGAAAGCAAACCAAATCTGAATCTCTGATGCAGATACAGATAGAAGACAGAAGGAAAGTGAAAATTCAGGTTTACCACCACCTAATTGTGACACCACCACAGTACGGACCCTGTTAGTCACCACTCTTAAGGTGTCACATGTACACTGCAGGTAGGGGTATGTTATTTAAAACAATACATAAATAATTCCTTTGTAAGTACTAGTTTTTGTACTGGAAGCTCTTCAAAAATGCACATTCGTTCATGGAAATGAGGCTTCCTTGAATTTAATATGTACACATTTGCATACCGTATAAAACTTGTCTCTTTTTTTTGGTTGTTGAATTAAATATTTATTTCATTGTGATTGTTCAATCAAGAAAATACCACATACTGTTACTAAAACTGCTATTCATTATTTGCTGTTAAATATGCTGCTATAAATATTAAATCTTTATAATGTAAATCTAACAATCAATGTCCTAATTAGAAATGTAAAGTCTCATCCAGGTCACAGTCACTGAATATACAATATACAAGAGACAATGAATATATTTAAAAACAAAATACTGTGTGGTTTCATTTGCTTGCAATCTGGTAAGTGAAGTTTATAAGAGTTATAAAGGAAATTGACCTGTACATTATAGTGAGACATAATATGTAATATATATATATGAGGAACCTAGCTGTTTAGGGACGTATCGTATGATATGATGTAGATGTGCCAAGAGGGTGGAATTTAAGTCTTCCTCAAATTTTTCCAAGTTTCACATAACGTAAAATTTTTAAGAGAAGCCATGTTATAGATGCAGTTTGTTCAAAAATCTGAAAAGCAATGACATGACAAAAGTTGTTTTTACATGTAACGTCTTGCCTTTGAGTTAATCAAATAAATCCAACATAACACAAAAAGAAAGCACAGACTCAAACTCAAGCTTTAGTCTGTCTCATCTTATAGACATTTTGTTCTTTGTGAGTGTGAAATACTTAGCTGGATAGCAAATAACACTTGATACGGGGTGCAGGTAGGTCAGGTAGAGCTTCAAGCAGCTTTTCGTACTTCATATGTATGACATGTAATGAAATTGCTCTTGATCATGACAATTCC
Source organism: Notoglanidium macrostoma (assembly GCA_030068235.1). Classification (NCBI taxonomy): domain Eukaryota; kingdom Metazoa; phylum Chordata; class Actinopteri; order Siluriformes; family Auchenoglanididae; genus Notoglanidium; species Notoglanidium macrostoma. Next base: position 18,287,123 of record JAQQZR010000001.1, on the reverse strand, counting down.
TACAGTTCTATAGAAGCTCTAGTCGTTCCAGAGGTCAAGCGAACTAGCGGGATAAAAGACATTAAAATAAGAATGCTCAAAGCTCATGTTCTATCAAAAGCCATTTGTAGTTTTTCTCCTACAGTGTAGCAGAAGATTTGCACGCTTTCCTCCCTGTTGCTATGCAACAATCATCTTAAAAAGAGTCATTCAATAAAGGTCATTCAACGTTTTGACTGCTGTACCTGCTAGAGCTTGTCTGATTAATTAAATCGCACTTTGTTTTCAGCTACAATGAATTCTCTTAGCAGAGCTCGGCTCTGGTGTTTTTCTTTTTCTTTTCTTTTTTTTCGGTGGGTATATTCATTTCTGGCGCTGGCTTAACTTCAGCAGTTTTAAACTTTCCATCCATTGAGCCAGTATGGCGGTTATAATAACTTACTTTATTATCCTTCCAACTTCAATGATTCATAACATGTTCTTTGTCGCTATTAGTTAAAAAAAAGGCCATTTCATATATGCGCATAGTAGACTGCTTTTAAAGATCTGCGCTACCTTTATTTGAATTCCCAGAAATCAATTACATATGTGGTAGAAAAGTGGCTGTGTCCTCTTACCATTGACTGCTTTATTTAATTCCTTCCTATCACTGCAGAAGCAATTAGTATGACTTTTCCCACACGTTGTATGTATGAGGAGAAATACATGAAATACATGTGACATATATAAGTTATTATATAAATATGAAATAATCAGAATAGAAATGTATTACATAGATATAGAAATATATATTATATATGTACATTGCATTTTCTAAAAACAGAATTTGATGCTCTACTAGAAAATATCTAATGTGATATTGCATAAATATATAATTAAATTAAAATTTATGATACAGAAAGATTACAACACAGATTAGCAATTGTATAAAGAAACTTAAATCTTTATTATTTATTAATTATTAAATATTTATTTATTTTTATCTTTACTTATTAATCTTTAAATAACTTATGAACTGCTTGCTACCAGAGCCAGCACTCTAAATAAGCTGTTTAGTAAACTAAATTAGAAATGAATGATTTAGAAAACGTAATCTAGCTAACTTAACTGCTAGACAGTCCTAGTGTTAAGTGTGAAAGATAAATATGGAAGCCATTTCATTTCCTAAGCATATTTTCAATCCACTAAACATTGAATAATAAACATTTCTCACTTCACTCATTCCTATTTTTGGTTACGTTTGAAAATTTTAGAATATTTGAAATTATGTCAACAAAAATGTAATGTAATGTAAAGCTTTGACTGGCTACATAAGAAATTCTGTATTCTGTGAAATTCTGAATTCTCTACATGAAATTCTCTAATTATAATTATACAAACACATCAAAACTATCAAATACATAAACCATTATACTGTATAAAAGTTAAAAAATTATGTCACTAAATGCAAAATATATTTAGTCACAAATATGATTGCACAGCAGTTTTAAGTATTTTACAATTACTTAAAACTGTATGAAGAAAATAATTATTTAATTTAATGTCTTTCATTGCAGTCTATTGTTTTTTTTTAATTAATATTCCTGGTTAAGTTATATTATTCATTATATTCTGCTTAAACATTCATTCAATATGAATAATGATATTATTAAAGAAACATCAATAAATTATTAATTAATTCTACACCTCCCTTAGATATGTTCACAGGTCAACGCAAAATGTTTATCAGCACTAATTTGTCTTAATTATTGGTTTGGATTTGAAATTGGTTTGGAGTATGGGTTATACTCATTGTTTTGGGAATTATTATTTATGCTTTGTGTTGTCTGCGGTCTCTTCACTTGGCTAACTTTGGACTGCAAATCAGCAGAGACTGGAAGGAAACACTGCTCCCATAAGACCATGTGTTTCTAGAAGGCTCGTTCTTATTTCATCTTCTTCTTATTATTCGGATTTGTCTTCACTGTCATCATGGTGCAAATACAATCTAACCGTCAGCCTTCTGTCATCTGAGAGAAGCAACCACTTCCTATTACACATAGCAAATGTAGGTAAGTGGACCTTCAAAAAGCTAAAGTTAACAAATTGCCATAAACTTGAAATAGCATTTGCACTTGGCTGCACTTCTTTAATTTATAACATATATTTACTTAAAATATAATAGGCAAAAAAGGCTGGATCCATAGGCCGCTGTTTATTCGAATACAGATATTACAACAAATGCTCAAACTGACAGTGTTAGACTTCACGACACCTGTGTATGTCCTAAAAACAAGAATGTTGAACTTCTCATCTGAACAAATCAGAAAAGTTGATTTCCTATTGGAAAAATGCCTATGGATCAAGACTTTATGATTCCCTGTATATCACTTCCAAGTGTGGGAAACATGATGAAATCATAGATGTTTGATATTGCATGAGGAATGTGCTTTCATTATATAATCCATTTTAAAATTGTCTATGTGGGAAAAAAAAAAAAACACAAATGCTTCTGTAAACGTATACTTTTTCAAGATTTTTTTAATTCTGAAGAATTTCAGTTTTTGAGGACACTGTGACACTAATGGTTATTATTGCTTGCCGGGCAGCAAAGGAAAGCGCTCCAAGGGAAAGAACGGTTTGCATGTCAAAAAGGTGAGAATGTTTTCCAGGGGCTTCACTCTTGCCTTCACTTGGCCTTCGTCAGGTAGTCATGTGTCTGAAGTACACCCAGATGGACGTGTTGGTGCTAGACAGAGCGGCTACGCTTTAAGTGCCTCCTGGCACATAAACACAAGTAATACCTGCTCCAGGTGGCTTGGCATCCTCATGGAGGCATGACCTATACACATACACCCACACGGGGCAGGGAGAAGCTTTTTCACCAGGGTTTGAAGCTTTGGTCAGTGCTCTGTGATGGACTGTATATGATTATACTGGCTGAATGCACAAAACTAATTTTCATTATTTGTTTTATGATGAAAAGCAGTAACATATATATGACATTCAGACAAGTCGCACATACCTCATGATACAACGTGCATGTGTTAGGTGTAGCTGAGGTGTGGCTTGAGACCCACTTAATCTGACATTGTGAGGAGGGGGAGCCAGAGGCGCATGGTTTTTGAACCCAAATGACTCTTTTCAATAGCCTGCTCTCTAATGTGAACCTCTATAAAGCCTGATGTGTTCCAGCCACACATCAAAAAAAAAAGAAAAAAGAAAAAAAAAAGCCCTGTGCAATTCTGGAAAAATAATTACCAAATTACAAATTATACAATTGTAGACAGTTATGATCCTATTCTGTTATTCTTATGACAGATCATTGCAATGTATCTACTTTATTAAATTAGATGCAATTATAAAGAAAATGCAATAAACAAGAAGGCTAGCAATTGGATTTGAGATTCAAATTTGCACATGCATTTATTTTACACATAATTTTCATTTAAACAACAACAACAATAAGAATAAGTTGATTTTCTTATTAATATTATATTACTAATTAATAGTATACTATAACTCCTAATTTTATACAATTATACAATTATTAATTAATATATACAATTTATGTACAATTATAAATTAATTATACAATTTTATATTATATTTTTCTGTATAATATTCTAATTCTCTAATAGAGTAATCTAGTTTAACATTGTAATTCAAGTAATTCATTTCTTGCAAAGGGTTAATGACAAAAAAAAGAGTAGATATGGAGGTTTAATTTTGTGTACTATATAATTACACAGTATGCAATATATTAGAAGTAATTACGTGGATAATTACACAGTAAATATTTTTTGCTTTTGCCATTAAATATATATTAAATAAAATAATTATAAATAATGGACTAGAAGAAGCAAGAAAACATCAAAAGACAAACATGCCATAAACAGCAACAACAGCTACCAGCATGTCTCTAGTGAACAAGCAAGTCATATGAGTCCTGCTGTATCTGCTGCCGCATTAAAGCAGGCTTTTTCCTCTTCTGTTCATGAAAATGAAACACAGCATTTCTATTTCTTGCTGAAAGGACCCAATTCTCAAAGACCCATAAACTGATTGTACAAGACAAGGCATGTTTTATTGCTCAATTAGACTTTCTGTCAATAAATAGAAATAAGCCCTTTTTTGTCAAGTTTTATTAACAATATTTGTTAAATATGTACCAGTAGATATGATATTACACAAAAGAGTATTTTCCCTTTTTTTATATAGCTATACATCACCCTTTGAAATCCATTAAAAAGGATACAAAACTTTTATGTTTTGACTTCCTTTCCCACAAATCCACAGTCAAGGAAATAGATGGAGGTATTGTGGCCAGAATGCGCTAGACATGCCTGAATAAAATTGACTGAGGGATAAAGGATCATATTCTTATTCCTGCAACATCATGTCTACAATAAACCACGTGGAATATTTTTTTTTATTCTTTTACAGAAAGAGGCTTTCTAATGCCAGTCTGGAACGCTGAGCATGTTGTTCTCATGACTTCATGGGTTTCCTCTGGGTTCTCCATTTTCTTCCCTCCCTGAGAAGCATGTAGGTAGCTGGACTGGCTACTAAAATGGCCCCTAGGTATGAACGAGTGTGTGAATGAATGTGTAAATGTCTGTGTGTGAAAGATGCCCTGCGACGTCTCATCGTACGTTGACCGCCATGACCATAACCATGATAAAAATTGGCTAATGAGGCAGAGATCAATGATTGCAAATTGAAAGTGATAGAGTTGATAAAAACTTTACATGTTCAACACATGTTGCCTTGATGTGGATGTGCAGGTTAATGTTAACTGCCCATTTAGGATTTGGTATATTGACGGTTATTTCAGGTAAATTACCTTAGCAGATAAATTTGCCTATGTGGTTGCCTCTATAGTGGTCGCTGCTAATAATAACGACTCAAGCAGCTTGTTCTAACGAGGCCTCCTCACGAAACCCATCATGTCAGTTACATGTGTGCATGGGACATTTCTGGTCAAATAAACCTATAAAAGAGAAACCTCCTCTACACGGTCATATTGTTGTGTTACTGTCCTGTACAGGCGAGTGTATTTTTAGCTAGTTGCACTATTGGGTTTCATTAAATCGGCTGCGAGGGCCCCAGACAGCCTGTGCCCTGCCAGAGGCCGAGAGCAGTTTCCTGCCTATGTTGTGACGCAAGCCGGTCAGCCACACACGCTTACGCGCACACACACACTCAGCTCGTAGAATGGGTTCTTTGTACGGATCTCAAGCACTGACACTATTTTTCCCCTCCACACCCATAGACGCTCAAACACAAAACTCCCTGCCAGCCTGCTTTACTGTCTGTGTCTCCTTCAGACTCTCCATTTCAGCAGCTGCTGACAAAAATACTGCGAACTCAGAACTGAGATTTTTTTTTTTTCCTAGCAATTTCACACAGCAAGCCCTTCTGAGCCACGTCTGGTCCTGATGTGGGTTTTGTGCAAGCGTGACTTCAGAGAAACACTCTAATTGCCATGCCTGTGAAAGGTGCATGCTGGGAGATTCCTAGTTAAGGCTTCAACTTTCTCTGCTATGGTTTTCACCCCTCATTATAGACTCTCTCTGCCAAAGAAAAGCACCTTTGGTGGATGAAGTTTCCTGTGAAGGCTTTATTCTTTGCTTTCGCAGACAAATTGAATGCCGTGGGAGTTGCTGCATTGGCAATCTGGCTCATTGGCTCCCCCTTCAGGGTTGAATAAAAAAAATCCCACAACATTTGATTTATTTATGAGTGGCTTCTACAAATTGGCATGCTGATGCCTGATTGTATGCCTATGAATAAATTAAAAAGCAAAGAGATGGAAATATGGGGGGTGGTAATACATAGGACTTTCTTAAAGAAGAAGAATAAGACAGAAAACCATAGAATAGAATAGAAGACCAGGAAATGCAACTTGGTGTAAGCATTCATCATTAAAAAAATTCTGATACATTGTATGATGTTTCTGCTCATTCTTCCCATGGAACTTCACCATATCCAACAGTCATTACAACAGATAGATGTTCTGTCCATATAGCAGTCAGCAATTATGGGTGCATGAACACAGCTGCTCAACTTTGTGAGGGACTAATTATAGGTCCATCTTCATTTCTGTAATTATATTTAGATGCCATTAGTTTGACAACTACCATGAAAAATGATGTTAGCAGAACATCTGCATGAACTGGATCTTTGTTCATAAAATGTTTTTCCATTCTCACTTTTGATTCAATTCAATTCAGTTGCAACGCAGATTTATAAAAAAAAATCTGGATCCTTAGGTGATCATTCCTGATTTCTTTCACCCTTTCATAAACACTAGAGAGAAGCATTTATCTGCTCTGGTGCACATCTTTCAGGTCAGGCCTTGCATTGTGTGAGAGTGCCAGGCAGAAGAGAGTATTACTATTAATTAGGCTCGTTACTCAATGAAGAAAGCCTGAAAAGCTTTTGCTTTCTCCTTTTTTTGTTAAAAAAAAAAAAAAAGCCTAATGTGGACTCAGTGCAATAGCAAAAGTAATTAGCAGCTGCGTAGCTTGCTTCCAGAAACAGAGATAATGACTGGGTGTTTGTGTTTGGCTATGCAGAATGACTTCCAAGTTACTTAGGTGCCTGCTCGATTAAGCCCCAACAAACTTGGTGGACGTGTGAACCATGTTATCTTTGGTTTAGAACTCTGACAGCAAAATACAGGGAAAACATTAATTTGAATGATTCAGTGGTGTGCCTTTCAGAACCACAGTCACTGAATGTGTAAAGACAACAAACTTACATATATTTCAACAGTTCTGGACAACAATACCTTATGATATTGCCAATTCCAGTCCTGGAGGCCAGAATTCAGCATAATTTGACGAACTTTCTGCTCTAACCTACCTACATTTACTGGAAAGGTTTACCCATGCTTTCTGTTTTCCTTTTCCTAATGATACATTTTTGACTTTCTGAGTACATCTTCCACAGTACAATTTCCATTAAGTGTAATATAGTGATATATTAACATAGTGGTTATATAATATATTGGTAATATAGTATTTTGTTGTGCCTTATTTTCGTTAATAATTTTGCATTATTGAACAAGTCTGCATAACAACCCAAACGTGAAAGAAAATAGAAAGAAAAAAGAAAGATCATTTTTGTTTTTTATGCTTATACATTCATAAGACATAGTAAGCCAGTAAAATGAAATATTATATTATGTAAATATTATACTTTATAAATCATTAGTTAATCACTATTCATAATTAATCATTATGAAGTTTCAAAATCAACTAATGAAACTCCTCTATTTTTAGAAGCTTAAGAAAAGAGAACGAGATATAAAATAATGAAAGAATTCAGATTGATAAAATGATATATATGCAATAAGGCATTTCTAAAATAAAAAAGTTCGGTGATAAAGCTTTGCTACATAAATTATAGACGAGTCTTTGTGGTCAAAAGGAAATAGAAAGGGAGCTTTTAGATGCACATATACTATATATTTTAGATATTAGGAATACAAAAACATTTCACTGACACTAATACTAAGAAGGTCTGTTTTGTTTTGTTATAAAAATGACTCACTCATGCATACACATATACATAAACATATATAAACTGATTACATTACACATTGATACATCACAACTGCTTTTGAAAATAATTATATTTTCTCTCACAGATTTTAATACAAAATTCTTGACACCCATAAGGAATATTTAAAATTAATGCAAACAAATTGGATGTTGGCCTGTACAAATCACAAATTGACATTTAAAAAAATAAGCAGTTAGAAATAGCTTTAGGCACAATTAAGGCCATACAAAATGTTTCAACTGGAAATTGGACATACGCTCACCAAAGACTTTATTAGGAACACTATACTAATACTGGGTAGGGCCTCTATTTGCTCTCAAAACAGCCTCAATTCTTATGGATTCCATAAGATTTTGGGAAAAATCCTTTGAGATTATGGTCCATGTTGACAGGATTACATCACACAATTCATGCAGATTTTTTCAGGTGTGCTTTCAAGTTGTGAATCTCCTGCTCTACGACATCCCAAAGACTTTCTATTCGGTTCAGATCCAGTGACTGAGGAGGCCACTGAAGAACACTGAACTCATTGTCATGTTCATGAAACCAGTTTGAGACAACTTTTGCATTATCATGATGGAAGTAGCCATTAGAAGATTGGCATTTTAGCAATGATTGATTGGTATTAACAGCCCAAAGTGTGCCAAGAAAACATTCCCCACACCATTACACCACCTCCACCAGTCTGTTGACACAAGGCAGGTTGGGTCCAAATTCTGACCCTACCATCTGTGTACACCAGCAGAAATTGAGACTCATCAGACCAGGCTATGTTTTTCCAGTCTTCAACTGTGCAATGTGTGCACATTTGCCAGAGTCATTTTTTTCTCAAATCGAAGACAATTTTACTCTACGCAGATAACATTTGGTCCCTCTCTGAAAGAGTAAAAGTTATTGTAATTTTGCTCCCGTTCTACTGACATATTTTACTCTGTATGCTCAATATTGAGCAAAAACTATTATTTTTGAGGAAAATATTTTAAACTGGAAACTACTTATTTTTCCTGTGTGCCCATTTTAGCCTCAGCTAAGTCTTACCCGACATGGTCTTTTGTGCTATAGCCCATCTGCCTCAAGGTTCGATGTGTTATGAATACTGAGATGCTTTTCTGCTCATCGCAATTGTACAGAGTGGTTATCTGAGTTACTGTAGCCTATCTGTCAGAACTAGTCTTGCCATTCTCTGTGGACCTCTCTCATCAACAAGTTGTTTCTGTCTGCAGAACTGCCACTCACTGCATGTTTTTTCTTTATTGTATCATCCTAAGTAAACTCTAAAGAGAGAGAGCGAGAGTGTGTGTGTGTGTGTGTGTGTGTGTGTGTGTGTGTGTGTGTGTGTGTGTGTGTGTGTGTGTGTGTG
>JAQQZR010000001.1:18240302-18278133 GCA_030068235.1 Notoglanidium macrostoma | reverse complement strand
TGTGTGTGTGTGTGTGTGTGTGTGTGTGTGTGTGTGTGTGTGTGTGTGTGTGTGTGTGTGTGAAAATCCCAGGAGATCAGCAGCTATATAAATATTCGAACCAGCCTGTCTGGCACCAACACTCATGCCATGGTTAAAATCAGTGAGATCACATTTCCCCCATTCTGATAGTTGATGTGAACATTACCCGAAGCTGCTAGCCCATATCTGCATGATTTTATGCATTGCACTGCCACTACACAATTGGCTGATTAGATAGTTGCATGAATGGGTAAGTGTGCAGGTGTTCCTAATAAAGTGCTTGGTGAGAGTATATGCTCATGCACAGTTTCCCTACACAGTGAGGAGGTTGGTAAAAGAAGAAAAAAGTCTTCCAAAGATCACAGTTTTATTTTGCACAGTTTGATTTTGATTCAAAAGTTGATTTAGGAGTTTCGAAAAACAACAAGCTGTTGGAAAGCATTGCAATAAAGAAGCCCTACCTTAGAATATCACAAAAAGGAACATTTGAACTTCACCAAGCATAATTATAAATACAAATGGTACTGTGATATAGTCTTATGAGCTGGAAATCAGACTTTCTGGTCAGGTGCAATTTTAGCATGTTTGGTGAAAAAACAGGACTTCTATAAGCAAAAGCACCTGATAGCTCAGTGGAAAATACGTGGGTTGGTCAGTGATGCTTTGGGGCTGTTTTGTAGCAGGTGCTTCAGGGGCTCTTGTGAACATTAACGGCACCATGAATTTCTCTAAGTATGAATTTTGCTGTGCAGGATATTCTGGCAGAGTTGGCCCTATTTAGAGCTTCCGACAAGATGATGAGCCAAACTTACTTCTAAATTGACAAAGATATGATTAAAGAAAAAAGAAACAGTTATTTAACTGTTCCAGTCACAAGATTTACACCCTTTTCAAAACCTACAGTGTTGGCATTAAAGAGCAAAGTCCTTACAAACAAACACAGGAATATAAAGGAGCTTAAAATGTTGCATTGAGGATTAGACCAAGAGCATCTTAAAGTGTCTCCAACATTGTTACAAAAAATTACAGAAAGAAGCTTAGTGCTGTTCTATTTAGGGCAGGAGTGAAATATTAATTGTAAGCATGCATAATATTTTAAAACCGGTGTTTTGTAGAAGAATGCACTACTTAATAAAACCTTTTTGGGGGACGGGGTTTGAAAAAGGTTTAAATAAAGCTGCACAATGTCCCTGTATGACTGAGCACATGATATGCACTAACTGCATGTGCTATTCTTTTTATATAAATTTTTGCTCATTGTTATGAATGGTACAGATAAATTTAGAGGGATGTGTATATATACTTACATACAATACTGTGCACAAGTCTCAGGCACATGCAAAGAAATGCTGTGAAGATGACTTAAAGATGAAATTAATGAAATTATCTGAATACACAGGACATGATGATCCCTTGTGTCTGTAGAAGGTCCTCTGCACTAAACAGTCTTAGTGACTGAGGCGGTCTGTTGTTGGGGTTTTAATGTGGGCACCCTCCCTCCATCACCAACATCCTGTTCATTAGCCCACCATTAGTGGAAGTCATGTGGGACACATCATATATTTTGTACCTCACTGTGCTTAGATGTCTTGGCCTTTTAATACACCTTCAGCTGAAGCAGACCCACCACAGGCTGATCGGGCCCTGGCGTGTGTCCCAGTACTCTTGGGGGCCCAGCTAGAGTCTTTCCTCTTCTGCCAGACACTTCAGCACATGGTTGTGTCTCCAAGTGTACCTACCTTGGGAGATGTTCACTTTGTACCCAGTCACGATGTGTCTGAATGCAGCTGGTGTTGAACACAGGGAGCATGATGGATCTTCACCCAGTCAATGGTTGAGGTTTTTAGGTGAAGGAAAAATGTTATAGGTTGCTCTACACAGGAAGTTGATTCTGCTTGCCTCCGTCTCCCTCAAGTCTTTCCAGCTGAGCAACTTTTTTCCCATTCCCATTTCATTCACTGTCTTTGTTTGGCACGTGAAACAACCGCATCTTGCCACCTCCTCTTGCCAGCAGACTTCTAGCACTACCAACTTCTGCCGTTCACATGAGGTTGCCATGTTAGATAAGGGTCTCCCCTGACAGAGACCCAAGCCTCCTCATCCCTGTTGAACCTGGCCCACAATGTCACCATGATGGAGGTCTGACTTTGCTTGGTGTGCTTCTGGATTTGGTGTCTATTTCTGTCCTGTTGCTGAGGATGGTCCAACATTTTTCATAACTCTGTACTAAGACTCTTAGAGGTTCACCTCTAGCCTTGCTTTGGTACATTTAAACTCATTTGCAAGGCTTGAGAGAGGCAGCTTGAGTACGCCTTGTCCATACAGTCCTATGTTACTTAGGCACCTTAGCACTCCTAACCATTTCTTCACATTAGACCAGATCATTCTCTCCATCTTCTCAACTCTTGTAAGGGGGATGCCATATACAGTTAGTGGCCACATCAAGCAGGATAGCAGGCCAAATTGCAGGCACCAGAGCTTCAGGTTTCCCACTTTCTACTTAGAAGAAATATACTACAATGAGCAGTAAACAGTAATAAACTTCACAAAGTCAATATTTAGTGTGATGGCCCTTTGCTTTTTTCCCTAAATAGTAGTCCCAGTTACAATGTGTGCAGTTGTATAAGGAAATGAGCTGGTATGTTTTACAAAGCATCTTGCAGAATCAGCCAAAGCTCTTCTGGAGACTTTGACTGTCGCTCTTGCTTTTTCTTTGCTTCAAATCCCAGGAGCCTTTATTATGTGTTTTTGTCTGAAAAGTGGTCTCTTATATAAAAAGTTGCTTTCTTTACTGACATACAAACATTTTTTAAATATAAATAATTTTTTCGAAAAATAACGTCTGGAAATCTAAAATGTTTTTGTACTGACTCAATAATGCAGAACTCATAAAATAAATATCTATAACAAAAATATGTACTAAACAAAAAAACTTTTGCACAGTACTGTACATACATTTATACATACAATATCCCCATCCATTCAACATTCAAGTTAAATGTCAGTTATTTTATTTTGTTATTTACTGTATTATATTCATTATATCATGATCATGGGAAATCGTTTCAGTTGATCTGAAGCATCTGACAAAATCACAATTTTATTTAAAAAAGTATTTCATGAAGAGCCAGAAGCTAACAGAAGGATCTCACAAGAACATTTATATACCATTAACCCTTCTCTGATTAGGCTGTGTTTCCATAAACAATTTAACAGCCTTACTAACTGTACAGAATAAAAGCGTTACCAGCACAGGCACATAGCCACACAGCACATAGGTAACAATACAGTATGCTCTGAAATGCGTTTAGACTTGCTGTCAAAGTAAGAACACTCTGGGCTGAGTCAGGAGGTAAAATGAGAACGTCAGTAACACCCATTAAGATAAAAAATGTTATGCTAGGCAGCAGTGTGTGTGTGTACACAGGGAGGTGCAGGACCAACCTATGTACCCAACTCAATCAATGAGTCATGAGTCTCCATGGATCATTGAGTTAACATTCTCTCTGGCAGGTTCCTGCATATCACTGTTGGCAGAACGTCCATTCATCTGGCAAAGACACTGGCCTCTCTGATTCACACATCCCATTCATGTTACTGCTAGCATCGACTGTTTAGATGAACTTGCATGTAGAATTAACTTTCCTTTCATCTCATTCTCATTTCATGTTGTTCACGTGTTACATTTGTCAAAGCCTAAGTACGCATCAAAGAATTAACATGCAAATGTGCTTTTCCTTGTCATTACACATCTCTTTATTATGCACACTGGAGCTCCCTGAAGAAATCATTTTATTTCTAAATTCATCAGTTTGTTTCAGTGCAGGATATGCCAGCAATTAAGCATTTGGCTATGTGCAGATAAAGGTGCTAATTCTTTTCCCTGCCTGATGCTCATTTCCTTTCTGTGTTGCTCTCGTCTGTTGCAACAAATTTGATTTCTGCATTTGCTGTTCGGGAGGTTACACTGCTGTCCCTCACTGCATGTCTGAAGAGGAAGGGGAAAGTCTTTCTGAAGGACTTTCGGAAGCTGGCGCCCATGAAACCATACACGATGGGGTTGATAGATGAGTTGGCATACGACATGCAGTTGGCCCATGTCTTGATCTTATATGTGGCATAATTAACCTTAAAGTTGGGGTAGAAAGACTGAAAGAGGACAAAGATCTGAATTGGACCCCAGCAGATGGTGAAGAGCACCACAATGACTACCACCATTTTGGAAACCTTACTCCTGATGGAAATGGTTCTCTCCGATAGCAGATGCACCTGAAAATAGATCAGCTTTGACTTTGTCAGTCTTAAATGTCACACTTAAAATAAACAGATCACTAGCTGTCTCAAAATGCCTGCCTATCAATGGCATGACCCTTCAAGCAGCAAAGATATGAATTAAACAACAGGGTCTCCACATGCAATATCTTTTTTTATTTGAGTTTCAGAACATGGAATATAATGTAAAGATAATAATAATAAAAAAAAGGAATAGCAATAAGGAAGGCCAGAGTTCCTACCTGATGGTTATTATCAACAGGCTCCACAGTTGGCTGGCCCACCCTCTTCAACATGAAAGAATAGCAGCATGAGATGGTTAGAACAGGCAGCAGGTAGACAGCAATGAACTGGTACAGTATGAAGGCTCTTTCATGTGTCTTTGACGGAAAGCGCTCCATGCAGTACTGTCTTGGCCCATACCAGTAGCCATCCTCAAGCCTTTGATACATTAAAATTGGGATGGACAGAATGAAAGAGCCTGGATCAGAAAAGACACAAACCTATGTTATTTATTAGTCTAACAAATATTCATACTAATGCTTTACATTAATGTTTGTTTAAGTGAAAGTATTTACCACATAACATGAACAAACGATGCACATCAGAAGTAGCACAGCAGACTAATAGAGTAACAACCATTTGTATTAATGGATGTTTTTAGATAATAAATACAAGACAAATATTCAACACCCTCATTAAACAATATTCATACAATCAAGGAGTAAAATTAAGCATACATTAACCAATATGAACCACCACTGCAAGAAACATGCTTGCATGTTGTAGCAAAGTAGCACAATTCAGAAGCAAGGTTGAAGAAATTTTTAATTTTTACACCTGGAGACCAGAGTTCATTAAGTTATAAACATTTAGGAACATGTTGTCCTTCACGTTTTGCTAATTTGCTAACCCTAACCCTAACCCCAACCCTAACCCCTAACCCTAACCCTGGACTTATTTTTAGTCATGGATTGAATAAATAGTCCAAGCAAGTGTATATAGTTAACATTTAAGCAAATGTCAGTTAATACAAATATTATTCTACTTAGTTAATTTATTAATAGTACATATGGGTTTCTTAATTCTAATTTGTTAATTAATTCTAATGCTAATTAATGTAGGAAATAATGTTAGCTAAAGTGACGCTGATACTGTATATTATATTGATGAGTAACTTTGTACATTGTTCATGTCATGTTCATGTTGTTGCCTTGCCTCGCTATCTGTTTGGTTCTTGCATTATGTATTTCATGTGTTTTCACTTACAATAAACCAAATCTGCACTTGCATCTGCCTTCTCTACAAAGCTCTGACATTAATATTAATATTGATATACTTGTATTAGTTTTGATATATTAATGTTGAATATTAACATTGATCTGTTGTACTAACCAGAGAAGAAACATAAATACTGTAGATAAACAACCTTTATCGTGAATGTATAGGCTGTAATGCAGTATATGGAAAAATGACATAAAATAACAGTAATTAATTTAGTATATTTTAGAAAAAATAAATTAAAGATCTTTTTATGTTTAACTGAGATCTTGATAATGTTATTGTATGACATACCAATCCAGATGCAGATGCTTACAATCATGGCAACCCGTGGCGTGCGATGACGTAGAGATTTCAGGGGGTACACTGTCACGTAGCAACGATCCCCACTCATTGCTGTCAATGTGATGCATGTGGCCTGGACTGTCACCTGCAAATAGCCACAGTCATGCTTCCTTTTATCATGGATGATTATGAAGGCCATTACATAGAGAACATTTCCAGAAGTTTCAGGGATGAGACACAGACAGTCTATTCTTTGGACAGAAAAAAAGAAGTCTGACGCATGGAACAAGTATAATGCAACCTCCTTTAGCAGAGCAGACAAAAACATGTCTTGTTATTCATCTTTTTTGAGGGAACAAATTGAATGGAGGATTGAAGATCAAGTCTTATTACAGCTTGGGCAAATATTGAATTGAATCAGATGAGCCGCTGCTTCCATTGTTAGGGCTGTGAATTAGTCACATTAAAGTACCTATCAGTCTGTAACCACTGAAGTGCTGAATAATAAATTCCAAAACAGTATTAAGAATATACTGTATTTGTTATAGATCACCATTTGGTTTTAAAGGTGGCTTTCAAGCAGGCACCATCTGGTTAATGGCCTTAATGAGCCACAACACACGAGCTATGCCTAATTACCAGTTCTAAGGAGGACGTAGCATCATAAATAGAATGAAACCTTTGCACTCAGTGTGAGAAAGATCAGTGCCTGCCATCTCCAGCTTGCTTTTAACTAGCTTTAGTTGAATGTGTTAATTCAGTCCTCCCACAGCAGCAAAAAGATTTCAGGGTATGGGGGAGTGTGTTATTTATCTTTCTAATAATTAATCATGTTTTTCTACCAATAAACTACCAAGGACTTTCTCATAGAGATGAACAAAAGCACAATGCGATTGCCCCTGCAGTGGCTACCATTGTTTGTTGTTATTGTGTTTTACAGTCCACTTATCTTCAAGTGCACAGCAAAACCAAAAGGGCATAAAAACACTGTAACTCTGAATATTCTAACCTGCCATTTTTTTGTTTTACCATGAAGTCACTGTGTTTCATATGGGAGATTAGGAGGGCAACATCATTCACATAGTGTGACATTTTTCCTAACCAAAAGCCGTGGTTTAATAGAGATCTGGGTCAGATGTAGAGAAAGGAGTTTGGGGCCTTCCTCTCAGGGAAAAAAATGTGTATATTTGCAATAGAGAAGGCTGTCACAGTAACCAAGCCTAAACATTCTGAGATTATTGCAAGGTCTACAGGCACAAAACGAACTACACAGTTAAACAAATTATCTACTAATTCATGCAGTAACTCTCTGACAAACTTTACATATTTAACATCCCAAATAACCAGATGAATTCATCTCTATATTTATATTTTTCACAGACATCTCCAGGCACAAATATCCACAATGTTTCAAGGAAATTATCATATCCCAAGTCCCTCCAAAAAACTAAAATAACATGCTATAACATGTCATGTTGCTGAATGATTACTGTCCTGTAGCACTCACATCAGTGGCTATTAGATGCCTGAAAGAACTTGTACTGACTCATATCTATAGTATAATTTACAGTTCTGTAGTCCCTTAACAGTTTGTTTACCAGCCAAATTGATCTGTAGAAAATAAAATTACTCTGCCCTTCACATTGCCCTTCAGCTCCTGTATAGACCAAACACTTATGTGCAGATGTTGTTTATGGCTTATAGTTCAGCATTTATCACAGTCCCTGATTTCTAATCTCTGGTTGCTGAATTAGCCCAAGTCCATCTGCAACTGGATTTTAAATATTTAGACAACAAGGACACAGATGGTGAAAACTGAGGAAAAAACTTCATTACTACTTACAGTATACTGAATACCGGAGATCCACAGTGATGCTGTCTATGTCACAGATTGTATTCACATCTCAATTATGACTGTGTAGCCATGCATGAGGGTAACTACAAATACAAATTAGCTGACAATTCCATACCACATCACTGGTCTCATCAATAATAATGATGAGGCTTCATATCGACAAGAAGATTTGTGACCTGGCACTGCGCTGTAACTACAACAACAATAACAATAATAATAACAACCTTAGGCTGGATACCTCCAAAACCAAAGAAATGATCTTAAAGCAATCCATATTCTGGTTTTTATTAATGGAACAGTAGAGGAGAGAGTGGATAGTTTTCTTGGAATGCACATCTCTGAGAAACTTAACTGCACACAAAATGTTACTGAAATCATGCAAAAGGCCAGGGAGGATGTGGAAGCAGATATTAAGAGCTTCTACTGTAGTACTGTTGAGAGTATATTAACAGCACTGTCTGGCACAAGGCAGATGAGCTCTTCAGAGCGATGTGAAAAAGGCACAATGCATGACTGGCTCTGTTCTACCAACATTGATTCAATTTAAATTGATTGTGTCAGGAATAGATCTCACTCCATCATGGACCTGACTCAGCTTCTACACAGATTTTTTGTTAGACTGAAATCTGGCAGATATACCAGTATCAGTGTGGGTACTACCAAGTTGAAAAACAATTTTGATCCTTTTGCAGTTTAACAATGTTTACAATCATATCTATGCAATATTAATGCACAAAAAATATATATTGTTTAGTGTTTTTTCTTATGGTTGTATATTTCTTGAAAATGCTATTGCTTCATTGGTAAGGTAAAGTAAAAATTTTCTGTACTCAGTGTGCAAGGCAAATGAAGAATCTAATCTAATTCATTCATTTAATTTATTATTTTATTGGTTAACTTATTATTTCATTGGTTATTTGATTAATAATGTGCTTACTGGAAAATTTGCTTCAGACAAGCAAAGATAAGTCTTCTTTCAGGAAGGAGACAAAAATTTTTAAATTAATTCTGTTTTCTCTGGAGAATTAATTGAATGGAAAATTCGAGATAAGTTCTTAGATTCAGATGACTCAGAGAACCAACTGCTAATTTCAGCTGTAGGTGCCTATTGCCATTTAAACTCATGCTACTAAAAAAAGAGTCATCTCTGAGGCATAAGTCAAGTTCTTTGTTACTTTTCCTCAACATGTTATTTCTTCTTGGTCTTCCAAATATTTACTGCCCATAAAAGTATGAGTAATGTTTCATTTTTACCAAACGTAGTTTAAAGCTGGGTGATATCGAATTGGATGGTATTTGTAAAGAAAGAAGGCGGTGCTTTCAGCAAAGCATGGCTGCCTACTCACCCAACTTTAACATGGTCAAGCTATTCTGCTCCACACATCTCTGTGACATCCTGTACTCTGATGTTGTTATGACAGAGAATATCTGAGGTGGGCCTGGATAAACTGACTCACACATTGAGCACAGTGCTAACACCAAAATGGCTGGTTAGGCGTCCATGGAGGATGCTAGTAAAAATGCATATCCTTCCAAATGTAGTATAATGTTGTCTTTTATTAGTCACTTTGAAATAAAAAGAAAGCTTAGTATTGCACACAAAACTTGATAAGGCTAACATGTGCTGAGTGAGGCCAGCGAGTTAGTAAGATAGAGACAAAAAGCTTTGAGAAAAAAACTGCACCTAAATTTTTGATAGTCATTGATATAAGCAATATACAGGCACCAGCCACTTTATTAGGAACCCCTGTACTCTGCTCATTCATGCAATTAGCCAGTCAATATTGTGACCACACAACAACTCATAAAATCATGCATGAAAATGCCAGGAGATGCTCAAGTCAGCCCATGTGGCACCAACAACCATCCCACAATCAAACTCACTGTAATCACATGTTTTCCCATTTTGATATTTGCAGTGAAGATTAACTGAATCTTTTGATCTGTATCTGGATGATTTCATGCATTGCACTGCTGCCAACTGATTGGCTGATTGGATAATTGCATGAAAAAGCAGAAGTACAGATGTTCCTATTAAAATGGTGAGTACTGTATATGCATTCACATGAGAAGCTCCCGAAATTTAAGGGAAATATTTTTCCTCACACAGGAAGCCAGAATTTTAGCAGCTTATGTCGATTTATTAAAATTCAGATCTATACTTACCTAAGTCAAAACCATTAAATCTATTTTTAACAAAAAAAGACTTTATCCTGAATTAAATTATGAAGGTTTTGAGTGATATGCTAGTTTGACTTCAGCCAATATCTGAGTGATAGCAAGGCTACAGGGTTCAGCAAAATGCTGAGCTTGCTGTAGCATACACAGTAAATTTGCCAGAGTAAAATTTACTCAAACTGGAAAATTTTTTACTATGTGCAGATAACATTTGGTACCTCTCTGAAAAGAGTAAAAGTTCCTGTAATTTTGCTTCCACTCTACGAACATTTACGCTGTACATCTCAACATAGAGCAAAAACTACTATTTTTGAGGAAAACAATTTTAACTACTTGGACATGTTTTCTGTGTAGCCCTCCGGTGCATTCTGAAGAACTGAACTATGAACTGTTCTGTTGCTTAGGATGGTACTCAGCCCTCAGTTCCTCACCACCAAACAAGCTGGGTTCCACTTTACACAGCTTCAACTCTGAGTGATCAGCTAAGCTGCAGAATTCTTGCTCATGTAGGCAGTGCCTAAGCTTCCAGAAGAAAACCATGTACACTGGCCTTGGGTCCACTGCCTCAGCATTGGCCATCTTACAGAATCAGTGTCAGATGTCCCCTGCCCTGACTGTGCCGCGATGCCATTGCTGACATGGTGCAACTGGCTGACAGATTTAGATCCTGATTCAGAGTTGAATTAGACCCAAGGTACATGACAGATTATGAGCAGGTTGGCCTAGGCTGCATGCCTGATGTTCACCCTTGCATCACGGCACTGATGGTTCCCATCTGACAACACGCATATGGAACATACAGGCAATTTGTTAGACATTTTGGTGCTTGCATTGAAATTATCACTCTGCCATCTGCAGCTTTCTACCCTTCTGCGTCTGAACTGATCAAAATCTTTGAAAATTCCTCTCCCTCAGCCACTGTCTACCACCATGGATGTTCTTGAGATGGTCGTCCTGTTACAATGATGGACAGAGGCATAAAGATAAGTGTGTGCCCCCACCAAGGATCATGCCATCCATGGTCACATCCTTCACAGACATTACAGTCAGTTCAGTCTCATTGTGAATTTGGAAAAAGCTCAGCATGCAGACTAGACATGAGAATTATTGAGAATTCTAGTGTGTGGTAGACATTATCACACTTGCCAATCAAATTCAAGCAGGTCTCTATGTATGGTACCAATTCATGCTGAAGATGCTAGTACTGTAGCTGTAGACCTGTAGCTGAATATTACAAATACTCAGAGATGCATGGGGTTTTTCTCAGAAAAGAGACATAGTTATTATGGCCAGCTCACTTACTTACTGGGGAAGTGTAGTGTCATAGAAGCAGAGGAGGCAAATAGAACCAAAGTGAGAGAGTAGAACATATCAACCTGTTGGAACTGAGGGAAGTATCCAGCCCTCACTATCTTCTTACCAGTTATAAGACATTAATACCACAACAGCTTGGCAGCTTCCTCCCTCTATAGACCTTTTGTCCCAAATAGATGGAAATAGTTTGCACCATAGGTCTATTACCTATGCCTGTGGGTTTTACTCCTTAGAATGAATTGCTGATTGATAACTGTGACCCTATATTTTGACCTGGTATGCCTTCAAGTGGAAACTGTTCCACAAAAGTTGTGCACATCATCATCTGGATCCAAGGTACTGCCTGGTTTAAAGAGTACTAACTTTCCAACAGGAACTACTTGACAATAGAAAATCTCTGTCAATGAAGAGGGCATATGACATTGCACCACATCACAACACTATGGATGGGAGTCCACAAACTTGTCACATCATTTCAAAGGGAGCAAGGCACATTTATCCACCATGATAAACCCCCAAAAACACAGAGTGGAATCTTACCCTAGTACTGGAGTCCCTTAAAACCTTTTCTTATGATCCCGTCCTGGATGACAAACTAAAATTGATCTTTCTTCAGACAGCATTTTTTTTAGCAATCACTTCAGCAAAAAGAGTGGGCAAACTACATGCTTTGGGGATAAGCTAGCTTACATTGGTGCCCAGAAGACTCCAGTGTGGCCTTATTGTTGAACCTAGGATTTCTGCCCAAAGACATACCACAAACTCTTGTTAACCAATCAAGTGACCTTGCAGTGTTCCTTGAACCTGCTGAGCATTCTTTATAATGCTCAGCATGCACACTATGGTACTACTTGGATGGTGAGTCAATTATCAGATTGGCTTTAACCCTTTAACTGGCATTGTAACTGCACAGTTGACCATTTTTCATGATCAAATTGCTGTGATAAAAACTTGGTAAATTCCATCTTTGGTTGTATGTCTTTGTTCCTGTCATTGAATAAAGTGTGTAGTGCCAATTATATAACCTGGATGGCAATGCTGCAAAAAGACATCATTGTTTGAAAGTTGAGCAAAAAACGGAAGTATATTAATATAACATGACTCTTAAGACATTGATTTTAAGTGGCACTGAAAGCATGTTCTAGACCCCCTTACAATCAAAATTTTTGTGGCATGGCAGAAGTGAAACAATAAATGTATCTCTATGTTTCCCTGAAAAAAGCATGTGACCACTCAGTCACGTTGCTCAGTTAGGGTAAAATGAATCATTAACTAACTCAGCATAAATCATACTGCCAATTTCCTTGCTAGACTGAATTGTATGTTTTTATACCTTTAAAGCCATTTACTCTTAAAAAAGATATAAGCTAGTAGTACTTATTATTTCTGCAATAGCCATTGTAGCTAAGCTTTATTGAATAATTCTTTGCATTGAATAGCAAAGAAAAAATAATTATAGAAAAAATTATTATTTTATATTATTATATTATTTATTATTATATTATTTTAATTATTATAAAATAATTAAAGAAAAAATATCAAAAAATTTATTATTTGCATCTACATCCATCTATCTATCTATCTATCTATCTATCTATCTATCTATCTATCTATCTATCTATCTATCTATCTATCTATCTATCTATAATAATAATAATAATAACAACAACAACAATAATAATAATAATAATAATAATAATGATAATAATAATAATAATAATAATAATAATAATAGACAAATATTGTTAACATTAACATATTGTTAAATCTACTGTCTATAATATATTTATATGAAAAACTTTATTTACACAAATGAAAAATTCCATTGATGCCTAATAGATGTTAGAAACACCCTAGAAACTGGGCAAGTCAACCTGCTGGTTTACTTGTGTAACTGCTTCCTAAATAGTTCATCTGAAAAAAAATTTTAATTGATAAGTTGCTAAACGTGGAGCCAGGAACACAATTTTACCAATAAATAATTTTTTGTAAATGTATATTTTAGTGTGACTGTTAAAGGGTTAAAGGCATATTTCAAGAACATTACAGGAGCATATAGCTCTTGATGTGTCAATAACCCATAATGAGCTAAAGTACTACAGCAGTATCTTATTATACACTATTTTAAATTATGGAGAGGTTTGCAGATGAAAAAGAAAAACATATTAGTGTGCTGAAGACTGATTAATGAGAATGGAAAATTGGATGATAGTGTAACTCTAACCCCATGGACTATGATGCGCACCATCTCTAAATGCCCTGTAATAAGCTTCATTTGTGTTAATTCAGTCCTCCCACAGTTGAGAATGTTTCAGGGTATGGGGGAGTCCATTATTCAACCATTTCTCATTCCATAAATTATGTTTTTCAATGTAACTGATAAGGACTGTCTCTTAGAGATAAGCAAAATTAGAATGGAAACGACTCTACGCCATTTCTTGTTATTGTGTTTTACACTTCATCTATCTTCACATGCATAGAAAAAGTAGTGCACAACAGAACAATTGTAACTGTAGGTGGGGTGTATTGTACAGGTCAGCACTGGGAAAGTTCTTCGCATATTGTATTAAACATTAACAAGTATATGTGTAGTCCAGTACAGCATATAATACTTTCATATTTTTTAAATCATACTTTTAAATTGGTTATCAAAATAGAGGGAAAATCTGACGTTATTCTATTACAGGCACCCCTAATATAATCAGCGTCTTCACTTTGTATTTTCTTATGGCCTGACAAATTCTATTCAAGAATTTTAAGCTATTGCTCCCTGAAAACATTCTGCTATTAGGCTATGACTAAGAAGTGACTCACTTTTCCGGATATGTACACAAAGGCAGATGAATCACAATCCCCCAAATCCTCCAGAACACATAATGAATGTCCCACCCTTTATACACTAATTTATAGTTGCTAAGGATTGTGTGTTGATCTGCACCTGAAGTCCTACTATATCTTCTTTTGAACATCAGTTAATTCCAATGTACTCATTTGATTGATTGAGTGGCGTTCATCAGTGGAAATGGCAACTGATAAGTTTTGGGAATATAACTTTTGATTTAAAACATGAAAGCTCATCAGATGAAGATGAAAAGGAAGAAGGGAAGCCAATTTCATCAGAAAGACCTTTAACAGGAATGTACAATTCAATGTGAGCTAGCTTGCTAGCTAGCCGACAGGCTATAAAGTGAATGTGGCTTCTATTTCTGCTTGTAGAGAAAAATAAACAGATTAGTTATAGATTGTTTATAGTACTATTGTTTATATCAACTCTCTCCTGAAAGCAATTATTGTCTTGCAATTTGCTGTCAGTTGCCTCCGAGTGGTTGTGGGGTGGTAGCACAGGGCTCAAATAATGCCTTAGGTAATCTGTTTGCCTCAATTACTCAGCAGCCTGTGTTTCAGTAGGTTTCTGGGAAAAAGATAATGAAAATATTGCTTCTGTAGATAAACATTTTCTTCAGCATTAATTCAGTAACAGATTGCCCTTTTTTTTTTTATTTCCTGATAGCGTACTGCCTTATGAGACCAGGGTGCATGCATACCTGCTGAAGAAAAGCAACAAATTTGCACATGAAGTCACCGAAGATCCACCCAGGGAGAGGGTAGAGGGTAGCCGTGAATGGCACACAACACACCAGGAAGATGATGTCTGTGGCAGCCAGGTTAGCTGCAGAAGATAGCAAAGCTTAATGAGAGTGTCCAGGTTCAAGGCAGCATATAAAACAACATCTTTTTTTTGGGGCGGAGGGGGGGTTCCATATGGGGGGAAAAAACATGCAGTCAATACGTAAGAAGAAAGTGATAAATTTTTCTGTAGTTATTTTCCCTGAGTGGAATATATAATACTGCCATGCTGTCAATACACTGCACTCTGTGTGTGTGTGTGCGTGTGTGTGTGTGTGTGTGTGTGTGTGTGTGGTACACGTGGTACTTTGATAAATGTGACCTCAGGATGTAGACTATTTAAATATTAATACCTGCTGTTGTGTACACGCATCATTTTTTTTACATATCAAGAAAATCATTGATGGAAAATCTTATCCATACTTCATATATTTTTATAGCACTATGTACAAAGTTCCCCCTTGATGTACTTGATGTAATACATTCTAGAATGTTATTAGTACAGCATTTGTTTGCCTCAGTAGTGTCTACTTAGTGAATAAATCTACAGTATGCTGGTTCTCTGCATAGTGAGTACATTCTGCTTCTCTAATAGCAGCGAATATTATATTAGTGCATACCCTATTGATGCAATGCTTTCATTTGAAATTTTATCAAATGAGAAGTGATTAAAAGTAAATTGAATAGGCAGTGGCAGTAAAAGACAGAGTTTAAGATTTAAATGAGGTTTAATTTAGTTTTAAACACAAGAAAAGGACATTTCCATTATCGTGTCCTGTGCATGAGAAATAAAAGGTCTTTAAGAGGAAAAAAAATCAAAACTGCTTGGTCCATGATTTCAGAATCATTTCCAAATTGCCAGTTGATGTTGATGCGAGTTGATGCGAGTTGCTGTTGTGCAAATCAC
This sequence comes from Notoglanidium macrostoma, assembly GCA_030068235.1. Taxonomy (NCBI): domain Eukaryota; kingdom Metazoa; phylum Chordata; class Actinopteri; order Siluriformes; family Auchenoglanididae; genus Notoglanidium; species Notoglanidium macrostoma. The sequence continues at coordinate 18,262,393 of JAQQZR010000001.1, read as the reverse complement.
ATACAGAATCATTTAAATTTTATTTTGTTCACACTGTGGAGAACTGAAACTCACCAATGTAGAAGTTGGTGGCTGTCCTCATCTGCCTGTGCTTCGAGATTACATAGATAACCAGTGAGTTCCCTACAAGTCCCACCAGCATGATGAGCGAGAAGAAAAGTGGCACCAGCCAGGCATCTGTCAGGAAAGGGTGCTCACCTTCTTCCACCTCCTCCAAGGACAAGTTCCTCGCAGAATCATTCATCAGCATCTCTGAAGAGTTCCACACCTCGCTGGAGAACATGGTGACTCCTAAAGTTTTTATTTTGCTAGACTCTTCCCTTAGGATGTATGGCAACACAGTGGGCAAAATGGCTTATCTAAAAAAAATTGTGAACTTGAGGCTGGTCTTCTTTTCTTTGTCAAAAAAGGAGCCTTCTGAGCTGTGTCCAGTCTTTGCATTCTGAGTCCAGGCAAGTTTGCATCCAATTTATACTGAGCTTGAATACACGTGGGCATCAGCAGGGCTGGAGGAAAGAGAGCTACTGGTCTCCTAGCAACAGTTTGGGGGTAGGCTTTGCATATGTTGTACCCAATTCAGAGAGAGTAGGGTAGAAAGAGAGAGTGAGAGAGAGAGAAAGGGAAGGGGGAGGAGGACGGAAAGGGGTGAGGGGAAAAGGGGGGTCTACACTTTTATTATATACATGCATAACATACAGATGAAAATCAGCATTCATTTATTTGGGGATTATAGTAGGGTATACTGATGATGGGTTACCATAATCTGTAAATGGAGTTATTTATATTATTACTATTATTATTGTTGCACTATTATTATTTATATTATATTATAACTGTGAATGATAGCAAAATACAAAAAGGTGGCAAATTAAAGGAAAAATGAACATGCATGTTGAAAGACTGTTCTTATTTACAGGCACATCTTGAAATGACATTTTCACCTGACTGTCTCCTTACATGTTATTGTCATAGCCTCCGATTTTATTTACTGATGGCCCTTCAACAGATCTAAATGCAGATGTCAGTTTAGTCACTGTTCCCACTGAAACAGTAGCTAGCTGAGCTGTCTTTGTGACTCAATCGCTTGTTTTTAAGGATACATTGATGCTTTTTCTCTTGAATCTCTAGATTCAACGTCAGCGTTTTTATACATACTACAGAGGAGGGTAAAATGTTTAATAGTAAATTAGACTGTTCAGTACACCTGTATACTTACACCTGTATGCATTCGTTATGATGACACACTCATTTATTTAGGGTTTTTTTCTTCTATTTCTCATGAATTATTCTACAAGATTTTAAAAAGGGTTTTTTGAATTGTCACTATTGTCACTATTTCTAAACAAGAAAGTCTCAGACCCTGTTTACACTTGGTATTAAAATCTGTCTGGGGTGATTGGATCATAAGTGGACAGCGCTAAATACAAGTGTAACAACCACCAAGACGCACTTGCGGAGGCACGCATATGACCACGTATTTTTTTGTAGTGTAAACATTAATGCGTCCTGGTGCGTCCTCGACAAGGAGGTAACAGGAAATTTGACGTAGGCAGTAAAGAAATCTGAACAAATCGGTCAGCTGGACACATTGAATTCATAAATAGATAGAGATAGCTGTAAATGGTAATGTGTCTCAGCTGTCAACAAGTGTAAACAAGGCCTCAGGTGTAGGGTTCTACACAGAATCTTTAAGGATGGACAAACAAACAAAACACTATAGGTTGCTAAATCTTAGAAAAACATTTATCTATATAATATTATAACTGACCTTGTATCAACAGCAGTAACTTTCTTTGCAATATAAAACCATTTAAAAGGTTGTTTGCAGAACCATAATGAAGGTTTCAAATGAAACCTTTAAGGCAGTGTCTCTCAACTGGAGGTTCATGGGCCATTTATGATTGGGCAACCATGGTAAAAACATAACAAAACAGAAAACCATGGGGAAATGACAATAAAGCAAATTATGGTTTTCAATTCATTAATGAATTAAAAAGCAACAATCCTCTCAATACTCAGATTCTGTCAATTTTGGCAATAATTCATCTGTAAACAATTGGTGCAATATGGACAGATGGAGTGAAATTCCCCCTTTTCTTAAAATAAAATGGAAAACGATGCAAGGAAAAGAAAATGAGAGCTGGATTACATAAAATATGGCTTTACTTGCACAGAAGACGAGCATGGTTTGTGCAGACCACAATGTGTTTTGTGTGGTGAGTTATAGGCTATGGAAAACATGAAATCATCTAAATTCATAAGGTAGTTAGAGACAAAACACTCAAGCCATAAAGACAAGCCTGTTCAGTTTTTCAAAAGAAAAAAACTGGATCTGGGTACATCTCAAACTATGATCAAAATTGTGTGCACTGTTCAGGAACAAACATTTTGTGCATCTTACAAACTCACTCATCTTGTTGCAGGATACAAAAAAAGCCCACAGTTACTGAGGATCTTGTATTACTCGGCATTGCTCAGTGCAAATCTGCCTCGAATCAGTCTCGATCTCCAATGATACCATATGGGGGACAATACAAGATATAGCCGAGGACAGAGTGACTATTATGTACTCAAACTAGTAATAAACAGATGAATCTGACCGTGTCATCCTAATTTAGAGACACTTATCGAAATGAAATCACATCCTCAGGTCTCCCCATTTATTTGCGTAGGCTATGATTTCAGTTCTGTTCATGTTAAACCTCATTATGATGTTTAGGCATTTAATAGTTGTGGGTTTTTTTATACTGAGTGTACAATTTGTGTAGAATTCAATATTAGGGTCAGTGTTTGTTTTAATTGTTAGGCTAGGTAAATTGCACTTACTTGGGCTTATATTTATGCATTTACTGTATATAGTTGTCCATTTGCATATTAATATTATGTGAATATTTAATTTTGCACTTTATTAAGCATATTCATTGCATTTATTATACTCATATTTTCTACTGTAAATACTTATGAGGTACAACTTTAACATCTTAGTATGTAAGTTGATTTGTTTCCTTTGTTCTCAGGTAGTAACTGATTATTATCCAACTTTGTTAGGCAATTGATAATAATAATAATAATAATAATAATAATAATAATAATAATAATTATTATTATTATTATTATTATTATTATTATTATTATTATTATTATTATTATTATTATTATTATTATTATTATTATCATCAACTGCCTAATAAAGTTGTTATTATTATTAAAATACACTTACACACACATTTATATGAAAAATAACTTGTCCAACATAAAATTTGGGTCCTGAAGAAAAACCCTGTTCAGAACCACTGCTTTAAAGTTTACTTATTCATTATGATGAAATAATAATAATAATAATAATAATAATAATAATAATAATACACTATAAACAGCACTGCATTGACAGGCAACTGATTAAAATGTTCATGGCAGAATGAACATAAAAAACAGAAAATCAGTTACAGGTTTGACTACAAAAAAGCAGTTCAGAATGTAAGTTATATGAAGTAGACAGAGCTCTACAAACAAACACATTTAAGCACTCACATTCCTTGAGAAAATGTCAGGATCCAAAATTAAACATGCTGAATGAAAAACTAGAAGTTATTAAAACAAAGACAGAGAAGTGAAGATATTTGACTTAATATAATTGAATATTTGAATAAACAAAAATGTGTATATTCAGCTCTTTTAGATTTGAAAATATTAACAGTATTCCTGATGAAACGCATCTTCTCAACCAGATTCATGATGGAGCTTCATCCAACATGCTTTTCTTTAAGTTCCCAAATAAGATCCGCACTGCTTCTGCTGGGTTCTAAATGAAAACTACTTGTTTAGTGAAACAATTTAATTTTAAGAAATAAACTGTCAGTTTAAATAAAAAACTACTTATTAATATTAGTTTGATCAAACATAAATGTAGTATATAGGCAACAACCTCACTATTTATATTTGTTTTGGAAACTATAGTAAAGTCTGAATTGAAAATGTCACTAAATCTGAGTAGAAAGCTTTATTGCTTTATTAGCTAGTTAATGCTACTTCACCTAAACCAACAATTATAGTGGCGTGATGTAACCATCCATATTGTTAATTGTTAATGTTAAAAAAAAATTAACACTGTGAATAATCAGAATAATTAAATGATAATGCAACAGTATTCCTTAGGTGTTGTATTTTTCCATATTTTGCATCTTGTTCTGCCCCTCCCCCTCACTCTCTAAAGTGCTCCTGATTTACTTATGCTCTTAAGTCAAGGATATGCATTTTCTGAACAAATATTTGATAGAGCAATGCTGAACTGTGTATCTACTTTTTATATAATGTAAATGCAAGAGGAAACATAACAGTCTAACTGACATTGGGGAAAAAATGGTCACATAATTTTATTAAACAAGACTTTTATTATTTTTTTTAGAAATTACAAGATATACACTCACCATTCACCCTTATTAGGAACTCCTGTGCAACTGCACATTCATGCAGTTATCTGATCAACCAGTAGGATAGGAGAGGAGAATGGTCAGAGCTGCCAGGAAGCCAACAGTAACTCAAATAATCACTCTTTTCAACCATGGTGAGCAGAAAAGCATCTCAGCATGCGTGAAACATCGAATCTTGAGGTGGATGGGCTACAACAGAAGAAGATCACATCAGGTTCCATTCCTGTCAGTCAAATACAGGAATCATGAGCACAGACTCACTGAAACTGGACAGTTAAAGATTTTTCAGTGCTCAGCTGTCCAGTTTGGGTGAGTCTGTGCCCAGTCGACTTCTGGTGGATTTCTGATCCCCACACTGTAATCTTGTTTTGAACTTTCGAATTAGACTCAAGGTTCTGGAGACAGCTTGTAATCACAGCTGAGTGCCTGCAGATAAGAAACTGAAGGACGTACTGAACACTACCAAAGAAGGGATGGAGGACACCCACTCAAAAGGACTTCAAAATCTCTTTAATTGCTTTTTTTTTTTAAATACTCACTGCCTTGTTAAAAAAAAAATCATCCACTACTTTAAAATTTGTATTCAGACCTTGCCTTAATCACTATGAAATTGTATTTGTGCAGAGTGTTGTGGTAAAAGCATTTACAGGTTCTTCAGCTTGTCCATCTACACCTGAACAGCAAAGTTGTTTGAGGTGCTATTAAAAATAGGTTCTTAAAAATGATTAAGTGTAATCTTGAAGTCTCAATTGTGATATTTCCCAGGTGTCTTTTACCCATTTCCAGAGGGAAAATAATATTTTATAGCAGAATGCCTAACCTTCATATTTTCACACCACCAATACACATTTTATACCAAATCATGAAAAGACCCAAATAAGGAAAGCAAGGGAATTATCTCAAATTATAAGACAGGCAAGTCAGAGATACATAACTTTTTCTAATTCTGAAACTTTCTCATCCATATTTAATACAGAATTCAAAGTTTGTACTTGAATTACATGTTGGAATTACAGCATGTTATATAACACAATGTGCTATTTAAACATTTTTGGTCTTCGGTTTCAAGAACCGCATCATTACATCTGACCAACAAGAACACAGAGGCACAATTAAGCAGACAGAAGCTTGAGAAAATTTACATAATGCAGGCATAAATAACCTCAAATAACATGGTTTTGACTTCTGTAGAAATTCAACCTGATGAACCTGATGCTGAATTACTGAACCCAGTCAACTTGCCATAAACAAAACAAACCAGTTGCTATTTAATCCTTCCTGGAACTGATACATGATCATGTAGACATGTTGCAAGGATAGGACAGTTTTCACTGGCATTTAGTTTGCTGGATGAAAAGCCTTAGAACCCATATTTGTATTCAGGTGTCAGTTTCAACTGTTTCTGGGGATTTAACCCTGCAATTGTCAAGCATTTAGATGCTGTAAAGGGCTGAATTTTGAAAGTAATATATGCTGCAACAGAGAAACAGCTCAGAGCCCACAGAGCGCAAACAAATCTGTCAATACAGAACTTCCATAATTACTCATGAAGGTAAATTATTCATGAAGTTTAACACACACACAATAAATTACACAAACAATAAATTGTTTTGCCTGTAAAGATGCAATAGTCTCGCAGAATACAAAGAACATTGAGAGAGATTAACAAATAAATGCAAGGATTTAAAAAAAAATCACAGAACTCTGACCTCTCCAGTATTTTCTGCACTCCCATAGATCAGTGCTATGGAATAAAATGAATGAAGTCATTTACCATAGGCAATATGTAGGGTTTTTTAACAATTAACATACTAAAAACATGACATACCCCTCTCCTGGAATCTGGAGTCAGATACTATAACATCACAGCTAGCAACACACACGCAAACAAACACACACGCACACACACGCACACACACACACACCCACACACACACAAATTGTGACAACAGATCGCTGGAGTGTGAAAAACAGTACTGAAAGAATAAAGCAATTTTAAAGAGTGTGTTCAAAATTTTGTAGCCAGATTTTGCATAGTGTGTGGGTGGTTTTGAGGAAGGTGGCATTTATTAACATTTATTAATTTGCTTTCTGAAATGAAGTGTCTGAGCATCTGTGAAGAAAGCTAAAATACCTTTTCCACTGAGAGCATTCTAGTTTTTTGGATATCATATATTGGATATTTTATATCTTATTTATTTTTCTATATTTATTTATGTCTCATTTCTTTTTTTCTTATATTATTTATAACTATTGCATGTTACTCCAGTGTTTTTATTGTTGTGCTTTTCTTTCTTTCTTTTTTTTTTTTCTGTTCCTTGATTTTGTACTGTGCCTGATCTTGCTACTGCTGTTTGACCAACTCCCTCTTGTTCTCACAAATGACATCCCCGGAAAGAGTGATTTAAAATAATACAGAAAGTTGTTGTGTGTTGTATGGCCAAATATTGAGGATGTGGGTAATTAGACAGATCCCATACCGCACATTTTGTTGCCCCCCTGCTGGCCAGGCACATCTGCAGTGGCTTGGTGACCTATGATGCTTCAACCTCATCTCCTGACTCCTGACTGGTCAGGCTAAAAGCCATTTCATGCACATATACAAAATGTGTGATGTTTTATTTGCCTCCAGCTACATTATTCTCTGTGTGAGATGTTATATTTCCCTCAGTGCTTAAGTACAATCACTCATTCAGCATTCAGATTCACTCATTGTGCATTCAGAGAACTACAGAGCAAATCTGGAATAGTACAATGGACAGTTTAAACCTTAATATGAGTTGAAGCCTACACTCTACATGCCTGGGCAAAAAATTAGACAAACCCAATATTTCAAAACATTAAGCTTTTAATGGTGTCAACAAAAATCACTGGGCAGAAAATGAACAAGAAGTAAAAAAGCGCTCCTGAGACCTCGGCCTTCTTTTGCTGGTCGATGCTCGTTGCTGAAACTGTTGGGGGGAAAAACTGGAAACAGGGGAGTTCACTTACAGAGTCTTCTGGTACACAAAGAGAAAATCATGAAAAGATTTAAATGTTAAATGATGTAAAATTGAAACTAATTAGTCTGGGTGTTCAAAATTGTCCAAAATATCTTCTGTTTGAAGACTTTAACATCGAGTGGAACAACACGGGCTCTTCTTTCTGTAAAAAGCCGTCTGTAAGTTTACCCACAAGACTTCAACATTTAAAGGAAATCAAGGGGAAAGCTGTTCCACACCAATTTACTTTATATATTTGTTTCATTCGTGCTCATTATCCTGACCAATGATTTACCATTGAAACCATTAAAAACTTAATGTTTTGCAATACTGGGTTTGCCTCATTTTTTTTGCCCATGATTGTACACTCAGTGTTCCTCAAAGGTTAATTGTACAGTTAATAGTTTTTAGCATCCTATGGTTGTTCTAATTGAAAGATGAATGCTTCAGGTTCTAGATAACCCTTTCTATGTCGATGTGTGTTTCTATTCATGTTGACATTTCATTTAATATTTTTAATATCCTGATTTAAGGAAGGGAAATTTGATTTTGGTTTTAGAGGGAAAGTGATTACATCTTTTTTTTATACTTGTATCATTTTCTGAAAAGGAAATTTCCTGCTGTAGTGTTCTGCACAGAATCTTTAAGGTTCATTCAGAGTTCCAGAGAGATAATGGTGAAAAATATGATGCACAATTTGAAATGAGGTCATGATTGCAAGTTTTGGGGTGGCACAGTGGTTAGCACAGTCACCTCACAGCAAGTAGGCTCTGCATTCAAACCTACCGGGCAACTGGGTCCTTTCTGTGTGGAGTGTGCATGTTCTCCCTCTGCCTGTGTGGGTTTCCTCCAGGTGTTCTGATTTCCTCCCACAGTCCAAATGCAGATTAGGTCGACTAGCAACTCTAAATTGGCCTTAGGTGTGAATGTGAGTATGAATGGTTGTTCATTTCCTAGTTAGCCCTGCCTCTCTAGCTCCAGCTTCTCAGAGACTCTTAAAGAATAAGTGGTATAGATAATGGATTAACAACATATTAAAGCAAATGCTCTGGACATTGTTTTTTATTAAGTCTATAGGTTATATTTGTCACTACTCTAAAGAACAGTATTACGGTGCTGTGTATACTGATAAGCACTTTTTTTTTTATATTTTACTGCTACCACAGCTTTGTCACTTTCCTCTCAAAATGCAGAGAGGATCTGAGAGGCACAACTAAGCAGACAGAATCATGGGAAAATGTACATAATGCAGGCATAAATTACCTGGTTTTGAGTTCAGCAAAACTCAGCCAGCTGAATTATAGTTCTGATAGGTGCTTTAAACTTCTGCAATCATGTTCTGGCTTTCTCGTTATACTGTGCGAATTGTCTAAATTGCAGATAACACCGGGGACTGACTCTACTCTGACCAAAGTCTGTTATAGGTCAAGGCTGATTACATGGTCTCCAATTGCAGCCTGTACTTCTTTTGAAATGTTACTGCAGTGCAAATGGACTATTTCTTCGATCAGTTCTTTCTGATCTTTCAGATATGCTCTTCCACAAGCATACGTTAATGATTCAGTAACATGAAGCAAAGTAAACAGAAGTGGCATGGTAATTACCATTCCAGTAAGTCATCATATTCTTAATTGACATTTATTGATTTGGGCCATGAATCAGAGGCAAGTAGATGAAAGTGAGAGCTTGATCTTTATTAAAAATTCTATTCATTGTGCAGAATCATAGACAATCAAAATCCAAGCAAATGTTAAACAATCAAGCAAACAGAGAAACCAGACTAAACCAATAGGACAATTTGGAAATGACTCTCAGTGTGTGGTATACGTGGAACAGTGGGACTGGAAGTAACAGTTAGGAACGAAACTATGAATTATAACACTTACATTCACACTGATTTGTGTTTGATGGCTATTCTTCCAACAGATGACCAGATACATGTGAGATCATAAGAGAGACTGCCCTGGTTCACTCTGAGAGTGATTGAGAGAGTCACACCAAAGGTCTGTGTAAGAGTGTATACTCAGGAGTGCTAGAGCAATCAGTCCATCTATGAACAAAACAATCTTACTAGGTGAAGTCTAACTTGCAATGGAGTGTCAACACATTTCACATCTATTTTCTCTTGAATGTCTAAATTGCAGATAACACCGGGGACTGGCTCCATTCTGACCAACTTCTGTTACAGGGCAAGTCTGATTACATGGTCTCCTATTGTAGCCTCTATTTCTTGTAAAATGTTTCTGCAATGCCTTTGCCTCCATCACCTCCAGTGCCTTGATTATAACACTACTTCTTCTTGCATGGGCAGGTTGTCAACCATGATTGATCCATGACTATTCCATTTTCAAAAATTGTAGAATGTATATTTATTCACTCCTTAAGTAAAACTGTGTGTGAGAACTTACAGGTTACTGCATTAAGCTATTTCTAAGATAAAGCTGCCTGGATTGTGGTTGGTTGCTTGTTCATTATTTGACTATACCAAAATCACTGGATTATATGTAAATTATCTAAACAAATTTTTGATTTTGTGGAAGCAAGAGCAAAAGTACCACCAACTATTGAAGAGACAATCCCAGGACTGATTTCTTTCTAGGCCAGAGAGTAGATTAATGTGTTTATAAGTGACGGTCATGTTCAGGTGATTATATAGAGTGAATCACTTCCTAGATTTCATGTGCATTAGGGCTGGCATTTGTGGTTTATTACATTTCATCAGGAGTGACTGAGAAGGCACATGTTAAATATAGTCACAGATGTAATGAACATGAGCAAGGTGGATTATTTCCTCAGTCACCTATATATGCTTCTAAAATTAGATAGTAAATTAAATAGACTGAGTATCAAAGTACAAATGACAGCATGAAAGCAGGGAAGCAGGAACACAGCATATACTGAGAAGGACATTAGGACATTTCTAAAAAAAAATCTTTAGAAATATTTTGAAAAATATGAAATCACAAATGCAGCTGTAAACAAATTGATAAATGTTAATAAATGCCACAAATGTCATTTCTCAAAACCACCAACACAAGTATGGTTCCAAACCTTTGAACACATGTTTAAACCCTCTGGAAGCTAGCATTTATCAGGAGCAACATGGAATCTATATATCCACCATGGGGCTCGCAAATATTTTTTTCACTGTATAAACCAATCTTGCTGAAGAGCAAGTGTAGCATCGTCTCATCCAAATCATTTTTTGGTCTTGGTTTCCAGAGGATTAAAATTAAATGCATATATTAAAAAATATATATACTTTATCCTTATCATCAAAATTTCTTCAATAGTGTTTTTCACAGAGACAGACAGAGAGAGAGAGAGAGAGAGAGAGAGAGAGAGAGAGAGAGAATTTGTCTCATCATTCTTGTTATGGTATAGATAAGACTTTTTTACCCTGGGAATTTCATGTCCTCTACAGTAATGTTCTATGCATATTTATACAAAAGCATTGGAAACGAGTAATTATGTGCTATTCATTTTTCAACAAAAACTAACTGAATGCTGCCAGAGGCTGTCTGACCTTAAAACATGCAGCAATTCCCATAAGCACTGAAAGGGCAAATAAGCAATACATGTGCTTCATTTTTGCATATTAAAAGATTTACCTCTGTAATTTGATTTTTTTTTTTATTTAAGTTAACCTTCAGAAAGCGCATTTACCTCTGCTGCTCTTGTTTGCATTTGTGAATGTTATTTTCAGTGCTGCTGTGTGCAAGTTTTGTCATTGTTTGGTGGAGTGGAGAGTGCTCTGTCATATTATTGTCACTGTCATATTGTCATATTGTTATATGAACCTTCAATAATAACACTGGTCCAATTACAGTGTCCAGACACTCTGGACCAAGTATTTTAACTTTAGTAAGATGTCTGGGGAGATTGCTACTTGCTGAAAAATGACTTTGTTTTAATATACAGTGACTGACCTGATTGACCTGACATTTTATTGCAATGGCCATACTGTGATCCAGCACTAACAAAGCATTGTCCAGCCATTCTATATAATGTATACAAAGACAGAAACACACACACACACATACACTATGTCCCAGCATGCTTGAACAACTGCCCTGCCCTTGGCAGCATGTAGCTGGCACTCTGTCTCACCTGAGTACTCACACCTGCAGCTTATTTCCTGTATTTAAAGACTTTTTAAAAATCACTGGCCATCATATCATTTTACCACAGCACTGAATCGCTCTGCCACTTACTCTATGTGCCTAGATTTACTGTCATGTGATATTCACTTGTCTGACTTGATGGATTCTTGTAAATTCCTTGTGAATTTTAATTGCAGTCTTTGGAAGCATATTGTAGTTCCAGTTTCTTTTATTGTCTTATTAAGTTGCTAGTCTTTTTTTGTTTCAGACACTTTCAAGTTCCAGATTCTAGTTTTCTGTTACATCTAATACTTAATATTGATAATGTTCTTTCTCTCTCTGTTGTTACTGTGTCTCCTGTTCCTGTTGCCTGGGGTGTTGCATATTTTTATTTTCGTGATAAAATAGTGAATCATTTTCATGCTACAAATATCAAGCCAGGCATTTAGAATCTCATGAGTGAACATGCCGGAGGCTAATATACCACAGGGCAAAAACAAATTCTGAGAACTGAAAATGCATGTGTGCTGTCACATACAGTCTAGTGCCCAAATCCAGTGCAATAGAATAGAATAGAATAGAATAGAATAGAATAGAATAGAATAGAATAGAATAGCCTAAGTCTAACCCTAAACTTATTGTAACCAAAAGGAAATCTTTTTTCTCTTTTTTCTCTGTGAAGGCTACAGTAAAAAAAACTTGTCTTGGTGGAACCAGCCAAATATCCCACAAGGTCAAAACTGTCAGATATTTACCAAATAAGCTTGATATTTGGAGCTTCATATTAAATGTTGCTGCAGAGCCCTTAATAGTCTCCCCGAGTCTACATACTTTCTACATCTCCTATCAAATATGGAGATTCATCCTGATTTTGGCAGTTCCTGTAGTGCCACATATTCTTCACGTAAGTGTTTCATGGTGCATCCTAAGCCTTCGTTAATTCATTAATACCCATCGCCTGGTTTCTGGGACTTAGTTTCAGAAAGTTATAAAATGCATTATATGTTTGATATCAAGAATAAAACATATTCGTGAAGGGGGCGGTGGGGTGGTAGTTTTGGTGCTACCATACAGTATATTTGAGGATCTGTGAATATAACCATGGCAGTGAATAATCTGACTAAGGCGCACGTAAATATTAACGAGAAAGGGGCCAAGGAATGATCTCTGGGGAACACCTTTAGCAAAAGTGTCAGTGGGGGATTTATTTTTCCCAAGGGCAACAAACTGAAATCTATTAATAATATAGGAGATAAACCAGTTAGGAGCTGTGCCAGTAATACCAATAACTGATTGAAGCATTTATTGAAGGAGTATATCATGATTTACAGATTCGGTGTGGCACTTAAATGTTAGAGAAGGATACTGAGAGCATCAGAATCAGTAAAGAGGAAGAGAAAGATGGGCAATCACTGGTAAATTTCTAACATGATTTACCTTGATTTCTGGATATACAAACATCACAAAAACCTGCATTTTAAAGAAGAATCTGCACACTTTTTATATCCAGTGTACACACTTAGCTTTGAGCACACAACACCTATTTCAACTTTGGGTCTCCTTCAGAATAAAAGGTTTCCAACAGAATTTTTGATGCTTGCATCATGCAGCAGATGGAAATAGATCTGTGGTGTGTGTGGCCATTAAACCAGAAGAAAAATAAACACAGAAGCGCTTTGAAAAATCTACTCAGTTGATCAGCAAGTTAACAGTTAAGATTTAGAATTATGCAATTATTTTGACCTTCCTACCTCACCAACACAATCATTTACATTCTGTCCTAATTCTGCAATTTTCTATTCCTCAAATTCATAACACACCTCTACATTTCACATAATGCAATGTTATTTAAAAAGTTAAAGGCAGTTATAGATGAATGAGAATTTGTCATATTCTAGTCCCTACTGTTCATTCCCTCGGTGTGAGAGAGATTCTGCAGAACAGACCAGTCACTCAAATATCTATAGGCATCCACAATAGGAGGTCACTTCACAAGGACTTCACTACTTCACAAGAACTGGAATATCAAACTTACCACTTCTGAAGTTTCTCTCAGTGGTCAGTGACAGATGTTTAAATGGAAAAAGCAGTGATTCCTAAGTACTAAAATATTTGATTGGACATTCAGTTTATATTAGATTAGATTAGATTTCTTTAATTCAAAACACTTGTCGGGAAAAATTCAGTTATATTAATACTCCAGGTGTGGGCTACATCTAGTTTAAAAAAATGCTTGTTGCTGAAGTAGTTTCAGTGTTTTTACAGCTACATTTTCAGATTTGTATTCAGCCGTATCTGGATGAAAGCATCTCACAAACGAATAAAAATGTTCATTGTGTTTGTTCCCTCATTGTGCATCTTTTGATATAACTATGATAAAACCATTCATATAAATATGTGTGTAAATATGTAAATATTAGTTTCCTCTTTATTAAACTATAGAACTAAAATGTGACATTTGAAGTGTGTGCTCTATTTAGTTAGTATGGGTGAAACTAGACGGCCAACATGCATTATTCACAGTTCAATTACATCAAATATTCACCCAGCGAGAAGTGTTTGAAAGATCTCTTGCTCATGCACTTACCTTGCTTTTAAAGTGCTTTATACCTTTAAACTCTGAAAATGCATCAGGCTTTCTGGCAAATATTGATGATTATGCTAAATAAGCCGTGTAATATGCTGAGCAAATGGTGTGAAAGTAGCTTATGTTTGCATCAAGCCGAATTCGAAATGGCATCATTCACAATGTCTCTTGGGTTCTTCAGGGCAGATGAGGTTCGCTCAGAGCTGGTGATATGCAAAACCAAATTTGTTAAGTTGTTGAAACGGGACACATCACAACTGCTGTGTGCATTTGATTTAATTATCTCAAGCATGCTTAGGAGATAGGCAGGTTTATTAAATAACAAATTGGTTAGAGGTGGAAACGCAAGATATTATTTATATCCTGCTGTTGAAAAGAGAGAATCAGGCAGCTGTAATGTTCCATTTAAACCAAGATAACACACATCTGAACCAAGATAACACACATACACTTTTGAGCTGCATGATTTTATGCATTGTGCTGCTGCTGCCACATGATTGGCTGACTGGATAAATGTGCAGGGGTGCAGGTGTTCCTGATAAAGTGGACAATGAGTGTATGCTGCTACAGAAAATACTGGAAACTCTACAAACATGTAACTAATGGCAACAAGTTCAAGTGTGCCTGAATATGTAATGATGGATTTAGAAGCAGAAAACCACAGCACAATTAATTGGGTGAATAAAAAATAATAATAATAATAATAACAATAGGTATTATTTATTCTCATTATTGTTAGGGTTCATTATTATGAATGGTGTTGCCATGGCTGCACAAACAGTGAGTGTGTCATAGCATCCACATAATAATACTGGCTAACCTGTAACCTGTGAAAACCTGCTTTCAAGGCATTGTAAATTGTTATAGCTCCAGACCAGGGAATCGCAAGAAAGATTCTTCTTCATTTCACATAGCACTGCTGCAAATCACATAGTTCTAGAGTTCATGTGTCAAAAGCAGAGGATTAGACACTAGAGCAGATTTTCATATTATTCAATCTTGAAGGATCTGGTCATACCTGTCTCCATTTAATTCTGAAGAATAAGTAAAATGGTATGCCAAATGTACTGCATAATAACAGTAAAGTTTTTAACACCAGGCTAAGAACAGAAAAGCAAAGATTTATTTACATATTACCTGTCATTCAAGCACATAAGCTTATATGAAATTTGAAAAAAGTCATTTCAAACAATGCGCTTTTCATGTTATAAACACCCAGCATTTGTTAGAGTTGTATCCCACCATCTGCTTCAAGTTCCATATTTTAATAGGAGTAATACATTTGTGAAGCAGATGGCATTTATATCTTATCCAACAATTTTGAATGTATACTTTTAATGATTTTCTCCTAGTATGTTTGTTGTTTAAATAGTAGGCTACCATATTTACTGGTACAGCAGAATCTTAATGAGGCAACGTCGAATGTTATTATCATTAGCTATGCTTTTCTGTCGCACCACTCAGGCTACTGTCAGTTTGCATTTCCTCCAGGTCCTCCAATTTCCTCCCATTTGAGTGTATGAATGTGTGTTGCCAGTGATGAACTAGCACCCCATTCAGAGTGTATTAATGCATCATGCCATGTGTTCATGGGGCATTCTCCAGATCTGCTGCATCCACAATCAGAATAAATTCATGAATGAATGAATGACATAGTATATCATTTGTACCATAAAACCATCACATGATCATTCCAACATTAGATATTTTAACGGTAAGAAGTGGACTTAAGGCAATATTCAGAGTTAAAAATTAAACAAAAATACAATAGACAATATTTAACAACTGTTAATAACTTTAAACATTTCTTCTAAATCAACAATGAATGCATATTTTATTTGTTTTCTCTTGAAAACATTACAAATTTACCTGTCCTCTTTTGATATCACTACAGTTTATCACTACAAACTGTACACTCTACAGTTTAATTCAGTTCTTTCATGAGTTTAATTTCTTCTAGCATGCACAACCCCAAAATCCTGAAATTATTCATTAATACATTACTACATTTACTGTTTTGGAGGAGAAAAAAGTTACACAGCTAAAAGCAGAAATGAAATGATCATGATTTAAATTTAGCTGGAAAACAGAAAGAATAAGGACTGCATGTCTAAAATGTTCATGTTGTTAAGGGAGGAGTGCAACACTTTCAGCTATCAATATAGCCTTCAATTAATCAATTAAGTTCAGCCTTCACGTAGCTGTTTCTGCATGCAGTTTAGTCACGACTGGTTTACTTCAGATTGATGTTGCTGTGGTGATAACAGAGCGAGCACAGCAAGAGAAAGGCAATTTCTCATCATCTAAGCAAAGTGCTTGCAGTCATAATGTTTGTCCTTGGCTGTTCCACAGGGTGTATTAGTAAATGAAGATGCCAGTAATTTTATTATTAAACCCATTTCATTGTGTCCTCATAGAAGACAAAGCATTCTGTTGTTTTCCACTGCTGTTTTCTATTGTGTCAGGGGTATACAGTAAGTATTTTTCTGCATTAGTGAAAATGTGAGTAATTTCCCATGAATGCCTGCTTATACCATGAATATAATTTCCCATGAATACCATGGTGCCTGCTTAATGTAAAGCTTTATAGTCTATAGAACAAACGAGCATATTACTCTCTTCTTATGATCGCTGAAATTCCCTGAGTGTTGTATTTAATCATATAAAGTTGTGGTCAGAATACATATACAGTCATCATGGACATGAATGTCATGGCAATATTGGGATTTCAATGATTTCTTTAAACTGCTGTTTTTTCTGGGGACGAATGATTGTACAAAAAATGTCTTCAATAGAAAAAAAACAAGAATTTGGTTCTCAAAATTTTCATTTATTTTGGGTTTTCTCAAATCAACACAGGGTCAAAATTATACCTACAGAGTCAAAAATATACAGCTGTTAGGCGACAAGCAGGACGCGGTTGTAAAAGCAATTGGGAGTTTTAAGGAAAACAGGTAACCAGACAGAAAGGGTAATCCAAAAACAGGCACACATCAATAATCAGCATGTTATTTCAGTTAATTGGTATGAACTGATAACAGAACAATAATTTGCAGGAACCCGAACAAACAGAAGTCCTTACATCGTGTGCATGCAGTTAACAACAGCTGTAAGTAATTAGTAGTTAGGGGACTGAGATCGGGAACGTGCAGGAGAGTGCTGGGAGATGGAGTCCTCAGCAGCCAAATTTCTAGGCCTCTGAGACTGCTGGGATTTGGATTCTGTGACAATAGCACACCTAATTTTGGGTTAAATGTCCCTTAGCAAGTGTCCAGATGCTTTTGGTAGTCAACAGGTTTCTGGCAGAATTCTGGTTGAATATTTGACCACTATTTTTTGCAGAATTGGTAGAGTTCAGTTAAATTTGTCACGGACCTGACTTTTAAGCACAGTCGACATATTTTCAATAGGGTTGAGGTCAAGACTTGTTTTAAACAAACCCTTTTTATGTTGGCACAGAGAACTACTAGCTGTAGTCAATAATGATCAATAGCAGGAAGTTAAGAGACCATGGCAAGTTAAAAGATATTTTGGAACTTTCAGCATCACTGAATTAATAATCTAAGTAAGTGTATGTATACTTTTGTTGATTTCAGAAAAGCCAGAGTAAATTAAAACCCGTGCACCAAATTCTTGGTTTTTTTTTTGTTACTAAAGATGAATGTTGTGTAACCATTCCTCCCCAGAAAAAGAACAGTTCAAAGAAATAACTGAAAGTCCAATATGGCCATGATATTCATGTCCATGATGATTGCATGTAAACTTCTAACCCCAATTTTATATACACATGTAGTCATATGGTGGGATGAAATATTGGTCTTGATGGACCACAGTGTGAAATACAAGACAAAACTGAGACTTTGTAAACATAAAGTGCAAGTAGTAAATGTAACCTAATTTCTAACTACTGTTACTGCAGCATAAGAACAATGACCTTGATAGTAACTTTAACATGTTTACTTGATCTGAGAAAAAATAGTTTTTTGTAATTCTTTGTTTGTATAATGAAATGCCCCAGATTTTGAGTAATAATGCATGGACACCACACAACCTTACAGAAAGTAATCTGAATTGTTTTTTACTATACCACTCAAACTTTGTGGTAAGATATTCTCTCATGTTTATAGTATCTTAAATGGTTTGAGTGTAACAGTTGTAGTTTTTAATTTCCTATATATACATTATAAGTGGGTTATAAGTAAATGAAATCTTTTGTCTGTACCTTGTCTGGCACTTACTGTATGTGTAATTAGCACCTTTTGATTAGGTTGAAAAAAAAGTTAAATTTGAGGGATTTCATTACCGACATGGTTAGAATTTCTGGTTATGATTAGATTGAGTGTCAAATATTATCATGCAATGTCATTCCTTCCTGCAGAATCCCATTCTGTCTGAGTTTCGTATAGCAGCTTCACTGTGGTAAAGCTGCTTTTATATTGCGACAGTCACTGCACATTCAAGATTCTCTCTACTTTTTCTCAAGAAATAAACACAAAAAAAACCAAAACGTGTATAGTATTACTTTGGAGTGGACAGAGAACCAAGTACAATTGAATATATTTCAAAATTTCCTCCAGTTAAAGTCTGCTGAATCTAATTGTTCAGAAATATGTGGTAATATATACTATATATGGGTATATATGTATAGTCAGTAAGGGTGCTAATGTAACTTTTTAACTGAAATCCTGAAATTCATTGCATAAATAACAACTCAATGATCCGCCATTTGCTGAATGCGCATCTCACATGCAAATATCAGTCATTGCAGGCTTACATGATGCCAATTTCCCTTTTCCTTGCATCAGAGACAGGAGGCTGGCTAATTGGCCTTTTCCTCGCAGTGACATACATTTGATCAGCTTATTATAGCTGACCTGAATTGGCAATGTTCTGCCTGGACCTCAATTGATAAAAATGCTGAATTGTAAGTATGTTTTTTTGCAATCTGCAAACAAAAAGGGGGAAAAGAAAGTACATCCCCCTTTAATTCAATATCTTTTATTTATCAGGGCCTAAATTATGTTTGTGTGGTCTTCACAAACTTCTATGAACAAACAAATAACCTCAGGTAACAACAACAAAAAAAATATTTATTTAATATATAGCCATTTTTCCCAAATAGTAAACCAATGTTTAGAAACCAGGTGAGAAAAAATAAGTACACCCTTCCTACTTCCACATTTCAGTCATTAAGAGAGTATTTAGCAGCCAGGTGTTACAAATTAAATGCACAAAATGAGTTCATAATCAGGAAGTGTGACTACCTGTATAAAAGCAGAACATCTGGCAGTTTGGTGCTCTGGAGCACTCAGGTGAGTTTCCACATCATGCGAAGAAAAAAGGACATAAGCCAATACTTATTGACTCATAGAATCAATTGTTGCTGCTTATCAATCTGTTAAGGGTTATAAGGCCATCTGCAAACAATTTGAAATTCACTGTTCTACAGTGAGTACACAATGTGTTATACTGTAAATATGCATGAAATATGCTATAACTGCAAACCCAGGTTGCCAGTAAATTACTGTTTACAATAAATTTAAATTTTGAGTAAACAACTATAAGACATGTTTACATACTCGATACAGAATACAACTGAGCTGAAGGTTCAGGGCCTTGTTCAACCATGACAGCCCTGGGGTTTTCTAATCTGGGACTTAACTACCAAGCCTCCACACTTACATCACAACAATACTCCAACTAGCTAGCATTACTGATTCAAGTAATACAACTCCACTAAAATATTGCATTGAAACAAGGTCCTTCGGCTGAGTTTTATCCTGTGTCACCCAAACTGGGTTATGAGTGTCTTTATACTATGCAAGATACTATAGAACTTTACTGTAAACATTGTGTACAGTTGTTTACTGTAAATTTTATAGTGTACAATAAAAAAATTTTCACTATTTCTTTTGCCATAAATATTACTGATTTGTGTATTAACTTTTATTTAAATTTAAATTTGGGATTTAAAAAATCCGTGTCTCATGCTTTCTTTTTGTACTGTACAAACCTCCCCAGCTGGGTTTATAGATGGTACTAAAAAGTCAATAACGAGAACATGTGTTTTTGATAGAAACTACACTTCCGTAATTTGCTGTGGATAAGGGCATCTAAAAGCCATAAATGTGAATGTCTAAATATAAATGTTAGAATGAATAAGACATTTACTGCTTTGACAAGACTTCAGTGTACACCATATATATATATATATATATATATATATATATATATATAGTGTGTGACCATTCAGATGAAGTGAATCCAAACTTGATTCCATTTTATGCAAGTGGATTTGCTGGCATAAGCCAAGAAATTTAAAACGTATTGCATATCTCATTAGCTTAACAATTTTTCTCTATAAATATAAGCGTACAACTAAGTCAAAACAATTCTAGACATCATTCTGTTCCTACTGGGGGAATATGGCACAACATAAAGGGGCTAAACATATTGGCTTGAGAAAACATTTCAAACATTGACAAGAGAAAAGAACCCAAGCTGACTATTTAATCATGGACCCCTAATGGCATCTGAAGTAAAGACTTTTCTGAATTTGCTTGCTGAGTATTGGTACCAATTTAGAGAGCTCATAGTGGACATTTTAATTGACAAAGTTTCCAGCTATGGAAACAGCACGTAACCATGCCAACAAATTTATGAATCACAACTAATTCCATGCTCTTCACTGTGTTCTATATAAATTACACAGCTGCACTGATCATCTGGGTAATATTGCACTCAGTTGAGTACTTGGCAAAACAAATTGATCAACAGCCTCCTCAGTGCACATCCTCGTGTGTATACCTACCACTCATTAATAACATCTTGCTTCTTTAAGATGTGGAATTACACTGAAAAAGAGCCACAACATAAATTAAGATGAAAGGACATTTTAGAGGCTAGTGCAGTGGGTAGCATTTCAGCGTCCTTGTTTTGCTCTCTGTGTAGTTTTGCATGCTTTTGCTCCATGTTCTCTGTTTTCCTCACACCTCTTGAAAACATACCACAGTTAAAATAAAGTGTTAATGTATGTGCATGATGCCCTGGTGTCCCATTAAGGGTGCATTCCCAGCTCTGGGTCCACCACAACTCTAGTGAGCATCAGTGTTAGGGAGTAGCTAGCTACACGCAGTAATGCTGCTAGATTAATTAACATTTTTATTTGCCTGGCAATAGCTGAGCTACTTTCAAAATAATATAGCTTTTCCAGTAACTCCCTACTTTTTCCATATAGTTGCAGTGTTGCGTTTTGATGAACTACACAGCCACTCTTTTACTTACAACTAATTCAAAACTATTTTTAATTAAACATATTTCAATGTGTAATCTGTTTAATCCATCCAGAACCAAGTTAAAAATATCTAATTACTGTAGAATGTGCATATGCACCCCAGTCTACACAAGTCTGCCTGCAGAATAAAAGGATTGTGGTATAGCTACCAATGATGCACTCTGGTGATGAGAACGAGGAAAGCAAGACTTTCAAATATCCATGGCTAGGGTTATCAATATTTAGGAGTGTGAAATACAGTTAGGTCCATACGTATTCGGACAGTGATGCGATTTTCATATTTTTGCCTCTGTATATCACCAGCGTGGATTTGAAATTAAGCCATCAAGATGTCATTAAAGTGTAGAATTTCAGCTTTAATTCAAGGAGTTTAACAAAAATATTGCATTAACCACTGAGGATTACAGCCATTTTTACATAGCCTTCCATTTTCACAGGATCAAATGTAATTGGACAATTGACTGATATTGAAACTGATATTGAAACTGATAAGTTGTCCCTTTGAATTAAAGCTGAAATTCTCCACTTCAGTGGCATCTTTATGTCAAATGACTTTATTTCAAATTCAGTGTGGTGGAGTACAGAGGCAAAAATATGAAAAATTGTGTCACTGTTAAAATACTTATGGACCTAACTGTATTCACACAGCAAAGATGCACATTTGTTAGTAACCTGTGCAGGTTGTAAACGAAAATA
>JAQQZR010000001.1:18208732-18235131 GCA_030068235.1 Notoglanidium macrostoma | reverse complement strand
GCAAACTCCACACAGAAAGGCACCCTGGGTGACCCAGGGATCGAACCCAGGACCTTCTTGCTGTGAGGCGACAGTGCGAACCACCGCACCATGCCGCAATAATGAAATTATTGGTAATTATTTTTATTATAGATGTTGCAGCGCTTATGCATTTCATAATATTGTAATCCTGTAAATATTCCCCTGTAATCTGATTACAGCTTTTTTTCCTGTAACTGTAACGGAATACAGTTACCTTTTTTGCATCCTAATTATGTTACGCCGTTCCATGTATTCCGTTACTCCCCAAGCCAAATTGTAACACTATGATGGCTTTTATTTTGTCCCAATCTTTGCACTGTTAATTTAGAACTTTCTAAAGTTTCAATAATGACAACTGATAACTCAGATGCATAGTTAAAAATGAACTCTACTTAATACCAGAGTTTAGTTTCATAACTCTGAAGGAGTTGAATCTCCTACACTTCTCAATGACACCTGATCAGCAGTTACTGAAAGCGCATGCTCAGTGTCTGGTTCCTCTCAATGTTTCTTCATCATGTTGTCTCAGAGAGCTTTCCTTGCCACTTTTGCCTCTGGTGTGCTCATTAGAGATCAAACTCTACAGCTGGATTTGACTAAAACTGCTTTGTGACAAGGTCTAGTGTTAAAATTCAATTCTGAGAGGAGAAAGGAGACAATCAATTTGACCTTGTGTTCAGTTGAACCCCAATCACACTGAACATTGAACCATAGCAGAACTAATGAAGCCCATAGCACGAGTGGAGAAACATCATCAAGATTTTAACAGAAGTTACCTAAGCTACCTTAACTCCAGTCCTGGGGACTCAATGTCCAACGGACTTTTTGATATTTTACCAGCGAAAGCATGTCATGTGGTGAGTAATCTGGTTGGTGAGTAAGCAAAAGGTAAATTGCCTAGATTTACTATGAGAACTTAAAACTTTCAAAACATAAAGATCTGATGTTGAAAACATCTTACTAAGCAAGAGTTAAAGTAGAGTAGCATGTTACATTTTCTACATGGACACATAAGGGCCTGATAATTGGCTTAATAATCCTGTTTTAATTCACTTGCTCTCAGTGTTGAAAGAAATCACTTAAAACTCTACTTTTCAGGATAATTTGATCTCATGTGGGTAATGCAGCTCCATGGTGATTTTGCTTCACTTCATGTCAGCTTGCTTTCTGTAGCCATGGCAGTAGTGAAAGAGGGTTGCTGACAGATTGGCTAAGGTGAAAAAACAGCCTTTTCTTTCCAATTACTTGCCTAGGTGAATGCAACAGCTTTTCTTAAAACCACAGTCAGGCTCTACTGATCAATAACCATTAATGACATGTCTTTTTCTTCTCTCACATTAAGATACTAGTTTCAGCTGCATATAAATATAACAGCTATCATGTGTGCACAAAACAGCACTCCTGCATGCTTTTCTTGGAAAACTGTGGGAGAAAAACCCTGACATTAAATTTAAATGATTTCTATTAAATTCAATATATTTTATTTCCACATGGCTTTTGAGATGAGATGCAGTCCTAAATTGTTTTATTATAGTCCCATTTCACCAGGTGAAATAAATTACTTGCCAAATCATCAACACATTAGAAAAATGAGAGGGACCTTATAAATAATGAGGGGGTTCAGAATAAATGATTTTTCAAGATGAGATTGATTGAAGCATCATTTGCAATTGGCCTCAGATGGATGATAAATCAATTATTTATCATGGCCCCATGCACAATTGAATATGATATGAAGGCACATGTGAGCAGCTATTTGCGCATTATCCATAGCCAACAGAATATGGCCAGATACATACAGCTAATTCTTGATGAACTGTAACAGCATGTTATGTTTGCTGTTGCTTTATGTTCTTCACCTATTTTTATTCTTCCATTCTGCCCTGCTGCAGTTATCATCATATATGACATGCTGAGTATCATGCTGTCAGCTCCATGGTCCATCGATGCTCATTATCTTTCATTTTCTAAATCATCAAGGCTCTATTGCTGTTTGATTTGAAGCTGTGGAAATGTGTCTGGAATATATAAAAATCTAATCAAATGAATGCTATTTGTTCTTCATTTTGTTTTCCGATACGAGGAAAGAATTTTCCTGAACAAAACACTCCGATTAATAGAATGTTTATTTCACAAAGAGAGAAAAAGTTTGATATAAACCACAGAAGGCAAAAAAAAAAAAACAAGAAAAAAAAAAAAGAAATAAGCCCACAAAGTGAATATACACTATTATAACATATCTTTACTCTAGGCTGGGGAGCTGAAAGGTCCTGAGAACAAAGAATACAATCACTACAAGGCCAAGCGAAAGAACATGCTGGGAATACATAAAAGCAGGTATGGATTATAAGCAATAGTGTTTCAAAGTTTAAAGTGAGCCTGAAGGTCAGAGGTATTGAAAATGCCACGGTATGTTTGGACCTGAATTCAGAAAGCATGTGATGGGTTGTCATATGTACCCTTAGTTTATTCATAGGCCTATGTAGACAGACAGAAACTTTATCCACACGATTATGCATTGCATGCAGCAACAGCACAACAAGCCTTCGTGTGATCACATTATGCAAATCCTAGGCTTTCATATACGCATTTCAATGCTGCTCCTGTGTCCTTGCCTTTTACTCTATGTGAAGTACAACTTCACTGTCAAATAGACTGTCCCTGCTCACCTCCATTTTGTCTTAGACAGGATTGGTTTTCTGAAGAACTGTACTCCAGCTAAATCCAAAAATGCTTCGATATGATATACTATACTTGTAAAAAATAAGTCCTGATATGTGTGTATGACTGGACTGTATAGATCTGGTCTGTTTTTCTTTTAACAGGTATATACAGCCACCCTGCAAACATGAGTGCAAATGAAGGAATTCATGCCAGTTTAATGAATTTAAGCACATATAAGTCACAGAGGTGTTGTGTTAAGGCAGACACCTCCAGTGGTCTGCCATTGTGTCTAGTTATTAATTAAAGCATTTAATTAATGCTGCCTTAATACTTTATGTTACGTTAATGATATGTGAGTACTAAATGGCTAAATAAATATACTTTTTACAATCATATTTAACAACTAGCACATGAAGGAGGAAAAACTGAAATTTCACACAGTGCTAACAACATTGATTTTTAAGGAACTTTGGCGCCATCATCTGTCTGATTCGGCAGTGTGCAATCATTTGGTTCACGTTCATTATTACTATCGGTACTAATGACCTTTTAGATTATAGATTCTTTTTTAAATACACAATAAGTTGATTTATCATTATAACATTATAGATTGTTCACTGAAACATTGACTCGAGACCTTATCACAGATAAAGGCCATAATACCTTACAAAGTTGAACAAGCCAATGAAATTAAATAAAGAAATTTAAAAAATTACACTGCTTATTTGGATTGGATTTTGAATCAAACACAGATAGGGTTGAAATTTTCTAAAATATATACACACAACACCACATTTCAGTACCTCATATGGTTAACCCTAGCCTAATATTAAATGAATTTGAAATGACTTGTAGTTCATAATTATTGTGTAAAGGCTAGTATTTCAAGCCTCATATAATGTTCTATATAAGAAGTTTGGGTACAGAGAGTGCCAATCTTCTGATAAATTGTCTTACTGATTGTGGCATCCTACCAAGGGCTTCTGTGCATCTGCACTTCACTTTTGCATGACTATAAATTCATGCATTTACATATACAATAGTTTATCTCGAGCCATTTCCTGATATTTAGACATAGTTGTATGAAAAAGTTTGGGCACCCCTCACCAAATTACATATTTTTTTATAATATTTTTTATTTTTGAAGTGAAAAGAAGTAAACACAACCTCTACAGCAAACTATTTAAAAATTCTGCAAATATTACTACATCGTTACACAGTTAAATTAAATGAGCTTGACAATAATAGTAATTGTGGTACATGCTAAGTCAGTAACACTTGCTTGGGCAGATATTACAGCTTGCTAATCCTAGCCAGCTAGGAATTTTTCTGTTCATTTTTATGGAATTTTCAACCACTATTCCTTGCAGAACATTTCTAGTTATGAGATATTCCTGTGCCACCTTGCATGCACAGCATGATTAAGAGCTGCCAATCACAGCATGCATGCACAGCATGATTAAGATACTTTCAATCATGTTTGGGTTAGGGTACTGTAAGGGCCATTTCAAATGCTTCAACTTGCTGTCCTTGAAGTTGTTCATGGTGGATGTTTTGGATCCTAGTCCTGTTATAGAATCAGTTTATTGACTGACTGTGTCACATTGGCTTCCAGAATTTACTGGAATCCGTTCTTATATCTATGCACCACTGGCCCCACATACCCATAAAAACATAATAGATCCAACCACATGTTTAAGAGCTGGCAAGGCTCAAGACCAGACTGACATCAACAGGGGACAAATCCTTTAGTGCCACAGTTCCAAAACTATGGAAACCTTTTCCAGAACATTTGTGACTGCACTTCATTCTCTCATTTTAAAATTCAATGTAGGACATAACTTAAAAAAGAGTGACTGATAGTGCAGAATTATTGGTGCTACTCCTTGTATCATATTGCCTCTGCTCCAGTTTAGTGACCTTGCTGTCAGTATGGGGTATCAGTCAGAACACACAATCCAGCCATCCAGTTTGTTTTTATATTTATAAAATATTTATCGAGAGTGGTGAGGGATCTGACGGTAGAGAGAGTGATCTGACAGGAGGGATGTGACTGATTTATATGTCACATATTTTTATTCCGGTGCAGCAAGAGAGGAGGAAGCCTCTTTAACCAGTTGACAGTTGATCTGGCTAGAAATTGATTTGAAGATTTAATCCCAAACCATGTGGCAAAATTCTAACATATTTTGGTCAGTGAGTCTTCAGTATGTCTCAGCACTAGTGCTGCATACCTTGGAATATAATGTATCATCTAGTGAAACTACCAGTGATAAAATACATGGTCCACAGTGGGCATGCAGTCCAAGCTGATACCTGAACGTAGCTAAGGTGCACTACTTGAGGTCTGCTGACCACTGAAAACTGCCACATAGCTGTCTATGAAATATTTGAGATAAACAGAATTCATTGCCAAATGGCTAACAGACTAGCATGTTTGGTGATACAAGTTGAGCTAGAGTGTCTAACCCTACTTGGGTCACAGCCACTCCATCTGTGTCTGTGAGCTGTCAGAGGCTGAGCAGGGCCATTGCTCTTCATGGTGATGGTGGTGATGGTGCTCTTCAGACAAGCACCAATGAGCAGGATCACATCTTGAGGTATCAAAGGTTCTCTGCTATAGTGTGTGTCTCCATCCCTAAAATGAGCAATTTTAGCTGTGCTATATATGATGTCAAGCTATTCATATTCTTGGACAGAGTTTTGAGGCATTTCTTAGGCTTTTCATGAAGGGAGACTCTGAGGCCAATTATTGTATCTCACAGGTGGGAAATACCAATTCAGTAGACACACAACTGGTTCAGAGTTGGTTCAACTTGCAAGTCTTGTAAAAACCATTTTGTTTTTCCATGGGCTAGAGCCATGCCATTATATCACTGTATATGTCTCCACTTTCCCAGCCACTAGCCCTGCTAGCCCTGCTAGTGCAACTAGCACAGCTAGCACTGCTGGTCCTGCTAACCAACCCCACTAGCACCAAGCTCAAAAACAACAATTTCTTCTTCTTCTTTGGATTAGTCAGTCTAGACTAGGTACACTACACTATACCACAGTAGCTCTGTTCTTTCTAAATGGTGATCACCACATTTTATTTGGTCTTGTTGGTCATGATATTCCAGCCCCCCAGCCCCTGATGTACATGGTTATTAGTTCTAGACCAGCAAAACGTTACTGCCACTCTGGAACCAGTTTTCCTGGCAGAAAGCCAGTTCTTTGGCTATCAAAAAGTGAAAACTAGTTTGAGCACCTATTTCAAAATATTGAACTTCAACAAGCCAGTGGCAATATTTCTTTGACAATATTCAAACAGACAACTGAAACATTTATTCATAGGTATTAATTAATTTGAGGGCCCACTTTCACCTAGGGCCCCAGACTACAGCCTAGGTAAGCCCATGCACAAGTCTGACATCTCATAGTGTTAAGTGTTAAGAAATGACTGCTGGTCCGTAGGGTTTGCGTGTGTTTGTGAGGGCTTGTTTCATACCTGACTTCCATCGATTCTCCACTGCCCTGTGAATTATTTCCTAAGCCTTTGCACTGTTAATTTGTAGTTATCTGTTGGTTTCCTTTCTTATGCTTCACTGGATGCTTAGTAACTCTTTGCAGTGTACTACTAGAAATTTGTTGTTGTTATTCTAGCCATTGAGCAACTGGTGTGGGTTCCACGCTGGATATTTTGCCACTTTCTCGTCTCCTTCTGGACTGTGTGTCTGCTTAAGGCCGCTTACATGTGTGTTTTCTTTTAAAAGCGCTTTGTATATAAAGTTACTTCCGCTTGTACCACTTTTATAGCATAGATCTTTGTGATCCTTTATTAGTATTAGCTGGTTTCAGGTGCTGTTATTGTGCTGTTATGCAGTAATTGTTTTGTGTTCTGTACAGGAAGTAGTGGCTGCCGGTGCTGCTGTTTTGCTCGCTTTCTCTTCTCTTGCATTTTCTGTAAGTTTGTGCTTTGTAGTGGCTGGGTTGATGGCTTTGCTGCTCACCCCTACCATGCATGCTTTATTTCTGTGCTCCGTGGTATGGTGGCAGGATTGAGGGCTCCATTGCTCCTGCTTCTGCATCATTTTTATTTTTGTGTGTTTTTTGGCTTTGCCAAATAGATAGTGGCAGTTTTCTTTTCCACTGTGTGCTGTGATTAACCAATTTACCATTGTAATCCATCATGTTTGTTAATGTAACTGATGTGGCCTTTGGGAATATCACCCCCCAGCCTGGTTAATTCTCACTTATTATTCTTTTACTCTTCTAGTCATTGTATTTTGAATATTTAATAAAAATAATTCTGTAATTTCTTTTAAACATGTCTCTGTTTCCTCAGTTAATGAACCTGTGTGACCTTATAGGGTTGCTTCAGTAGCAGTGGAATTCTTTTTGGGAGTAGTCAGTTGAGAGTGCTCCCTGGGTGGAATTCCCAGGGTGGTGTAATCATGACTTTTCTATTCACTAGTCTTCCTCTTGTTGTCCCTCATGCCACATTATCCATACCAAGATTGTCTCCCATTTTAAATACATCCTCTCTATGCTCATCATCTGGGGCTGTGGAACATAAATGAAGTGCAAAAGGAAGACGCCTGTCCCTCTGGCCCTTTACACCTATGCCAGAAAAAGCTTCCTCTTGGTCACGTTCCTCAAGTTGTTGGAGACACTCCTAAGACTTCCACTAGATTTCCATATGAATCAGATTCTCCTTCTGCATCATATTACTGCAACAGATGTTGGAACAGCTTGCTTATATTGATTACTGCACACACCCACCTGACAATATGGGTGAAAACATTACTGCTTAAATAGCTGGCATAATCATAAGTTTTATAGGTGAACTGTATAGATTTAGTGGTGATGTTGCAGCTTACAACTGACTGAATACCCCTCCCTTACGCCTCCATTTCCAAGCATGTAATAGAACCTAGAGTGGTCGTCAGGTGTGATAATATCTGTCTGCATAGACACAGCCACAGCTTTACACCAGCAGTTTCACAACAGCAGTTTCATGCCAGTGGCAGTGTCTGCATGGCCACCTCATTTTTGATTTATCTTGGCAACTATTAGGCTAAGTTAAGGAGTTAAGAAGTTAAAACTTAACATAATTAAAAAGATTATTTCTGCATGCCATGGCTGTATGATGTCATGGATTTTTATTATTATTTTTTTAATACTAAAAATAATACATTATTGTTTGTTAAATTGGTTGATAAAATAAGTCAAATATCATCACAAACACTCCTCACTTATCAGCACAAACTTGGCTCAATGTCTCATGCTGTGACATTGTGTGTTCAACTAACTTCTATCCAGCCAGTTGTTTGTATTACACTGTAGATAGGCTAACTTGTTTGTTTTTTTCTGTATGACATGTTTCTGTAATGTGGGTAGGTGTGACAGCATTATATTGTGAGTTTGTTGTGACAGGGCCTGTGTTTTACACTACTGCTGGTTAACTGTGCTTGAATAAAAATGGGGCAGTATTTTGTGGTTTACTATATATTCTGTTTCAGTGCTAACAATGAAGATTGGAAGATTGGATAACTGGCTTGGATATTAAGTACACTATAGTTGTGATACAGATGTGAGACCCCACATTCACTTTAGCAGTAGGTTATAAATAACGTGTAGGCTAGTGATGTCCATGAGTGAAAGTCGCTCACATTTGCTAAGGTCCTTCCAAAAATAAATTTCTTTCTTATGCCACTGGCTATCGAGCAGGGTTTTCCCTTTAGTATGCATGATTAGCCAGTACTAATCACAGATTAGCATCACAAGCAATCACAAGATTATCCAGGGACTATCACTACCCCTATATTGAAGCTCTTGCTAAATTCTATGTGTATGCTCAGTGCAGAGGTCTGGACATTTTGGAATCATTTTCTCGTTCTTGTGTGGAGAGATTTTTAAAAACGTGTACTGGATGTGATCCTATTCAAAACAGGTCATGAGGAGCATTCTCGAACACTCCTAGGACACATGGTATTGGGCTTTTCTGAAATTAACATGTCCATCATGTTCGACAAGGCTGTAGAAAACAATTGGATAATAGAATTTATATGGTTACCCTGTTAATTTTTTTCTCAGATACAAAACAGAAACAAAGCGGTTCACTTCTCACTTACAGAGGTCACTCTCACCAGAATGTTTCTGATTGTGTTGGTTAACATGTGCTTATGCTTTGAACTTTCTGTTCTTTTCTTTGTCTGTTCCTTGTTTAAATTATATTGACACTGATGAGAGCTAAGTCTAAACACTGTAAGATTCCATGCTAATAAGCAACAGCTCACTGCGTAAAGCCAAAGTGGTAAACACTGACACTTTCAATTGCTCTAGACAAGTGGTTCAGTAAAGGATAGACAGGGTTGATGTCAGTAGATGTTTTAGAAATAAAAAGCTCAAAATCTCCAATAAATAGCCAGGATATCCCTAAACACATACACATAATCAACATCTTGGACCACTAAGATAATGTAGCTGCCAATGTCCACAAATACATCTTGGTAATCCTATGCCACATGGTATCCGAGGCCATTCTGCTCCGGAAATCAGTGTCCAAATCTGTTGCCAGGGAACTGGTCCTCCTCTTCAGACAGGCTCGTAGAACGGTTTAACCAAACCATGAAGCAGATGTTGCTTCCTTATGTCCTTTTCGCAGTGTGTGAGATGCCTCAAGCATCCACTGGCTTCACTCCCTCGAACTTCTCTTTGGTAGGCATCCCTGGGGGTTACTGGATGTTGTCAAGGAGGCCTGGGAAGAGCAGCCTTATCTGTTCAGTTCAGTGGTCACATTCAGGACATGCAGACAAAAATTAACACTGTCACTTCCATCGTGAGAGAACACCTTGAGGCAGACCAGGCTGAACAACAGTGAACCCATGATCGCTCTGCTCAACCCCGGGAATTCAAGCCAGGGAATTGGGTTCTGCTGCTTCTACCCAATGTCTTCTGCAAGTTCTTGGCGCACTGAGAAGGTCAATACAATGGTTGGGGTTCTCAAACCTTTCATAGCCAGAGACCCTGAAAAATAAAGTCCATGGATTCCCTCAGTACAGATTTGATGCATGAACATTATTTAAATGTTTACAATAATATTTTGCCTATTTATTGGAGACCCAGAGCTACTACCCCTGATCTTTCCACTACCAGGACACATTAGGTCAGGTGACATTATTTATAGGCCTACTCGTATTTGAGTTTTAAGTTTGGAGTAAACCCATTCAATTCCAATGACCAGTTAAATGGTTTATTGACTATAAGAAATCAAGAATAAATATAATAA
Source organism: Notoglanidium macrostoma (assembly GCA_030068235.1). Taxonomy (NCBI): domain Eukaryota; kingdom Metazoa; phylum Chordata; class Actinopteri; order Siluriformes; family Auchenoglanididae; genus Notoglanidium; species Notoglanidium macrostoma. The sequence goes on along the minus strand of JAQQZR010000001.1, from coordinate 18,225,176 downwards.
CTTTTATAATGGTGGGTGTAATATCCACTACTTTAATTAAATTTAAACATCACAGACTTCCTGGCTATGCTTCTCAGACCCCTGGGTGTCCCTGGAAGAACTCGACTGAAGTCTTTTGTGATTAATTGGAACACTGACCATGGAGGCTGTTGTAGCCATGTGGGATCCAACTTTGGAATGGGATGGTCACATATGGGTATGGTCAGGTGGCCAAATACTTTTGGCTATATAAAGGGTCTCTGGCCATTAGTCGCTTTCATTCTTGCAACAATGCTACAATGTCACATAATTGGAAAAGATTTTTTTTAAAAAGCAGGAAGGACTGGTTAACTTAAGGAAGTGCATACCAAAGTTCTTCTTTTGCAATAAATTTGATGGGTTGTGTATTTGTTTCTTTGTGGGCCCATTTTGAATGAGTTGTCCCAAGCCAGGGCAATACACACGACGGGCCTGTTACCAGAAGAATTTAAAAACTTGTATGTTCCAACATGGAAAAATAGAGAAATCAAGGAAAATGAGAACACAGCAAACTAACACTCGCAGCTTGGGGAACGCTTTCAGTATGAAGATGAGTCACGTGCTAAAGTGGCGCTCGTCACATGATCAGCTGATCTCCGCTTCCTGTCTCTGGATGGCTGCAGGATTTCCAAGCTCCTCTGGTTCAACGCTAGCAAAGGAGTTTTTTCGTTAGTTCACATTTTAGTCCAAAGCCTTTCGAGCCACGACAGGCTGTAGATTTATCCGTGGAAGCACGTTTAGGTAGCAAAACTGGCGCTTTTAGTTGAGTGGATGATGAACGGCCACGCAATTCTCTACACCGGGGTCACTTTGGCCTTCTGGAGCACCATCCTCATCGTCGGTATGTGTTTATTCACTGATATTTTTATTAGTCCTTCAGTTTCCTCATGTCATCAACGATCATTTCTGGCGCATGTCGTGAGAACGTTTGTTTGTATGATTCGTGGCTTTCTTGACAACCTAGCTTTCTCTTTGACTCGTTCAGTCGTCCACTGTTAGCATTGCTAGTGTGATAACTAGCCTGTCAGGTTTCTGTCATCTGCCTCACAGCGCCTGTGGACTTCATCGAAATAAAATGCTGTTGAATAAATGGTGTTAAAAGTCGCTGCAGAATAGTAATCTGTACTTTAGAGCGCTCTAACTTACTTCGTATATTGCTAACTAGCACCTAGCCTAACAGCTAGTTAGCGGTGGCTCCGTTTTTGATAGCATCGGCCTTAACATTGATGTTTACAAATGCTAATGTGGCGTTTTTAAGTTTGCGACTCCTCACTAACTGTCCAGGCCACGGTTATAAGCGCGTACAGCAAGAGCACTATATGTATCCTATAGGTCAATGACCTTTTGTTATTTTTGTTGGACGGGCTTTAATCGCAACACTGGGAGTCACGCATTTTCCAAATGTTCATTTCCAACTGCTTTTAGCGTTTACAGTAAATTTTAGACAACATCCGGCTGCACCTTCCTGTTTTACCTCAGTATGGCATAACTAGACCTGCTCAATATGTCAAATACATCATTTCTACCTTTTTAGCGAGAAATAATGCACAATATGAATTACAGCATTGGTTTTCCTAACAACACAGTGGAGCCCTATCCTGAAATTGATCAATTGAGATGTTTGTTCATTCAGTTAATCATCATCATCTGTATCCGCTGTATCGTGGTCGGGGTCATGGTGGATCTGGGAATAGCAGGCAGGAATACACCCTGGATGGGACGCCGGTCCTTTTCTGGACATCATATGCACACTCGTACACTTGTTCACACCTAGGGACAATTTAGAGTAGCCAGTCCACATCTGGCATGTTTGTAGGAGGAACCAGAAGGAACCCAAACATGGAAAATGCACCAAAACTCCAGGCAGGATGTATCCTGAGCTCAGGGTCGGACCTATCCGGTTCACAACCATGTGACTTTATTGCACTTTACAAAATACAGTTAAAAAGCACTTATGAGAATACACACAGTTCTCAGTCCAAATTGTCTGATCAGTTACATTTTAGTATTTTTGTTTGTCTTTCATTCTTAGCTGTTAAGCGTTTTAAGTCTTTCTCATCTTTGTAACTTGGGCTGAATGAGGAAGGAACAATTCTCATGTGAGTGTGAGATATCACATCCTCCATGAAGCACACACTTTGTCATGGGCCTCTTAGTCGTGGAAAATGTTCATTGCATTTTAGTCAAGTTTGCTGCTTTTTAATTTAGAAAAATATCTATCTCCGTTGGCTTGCATTCGTTCGAACCTGCCTACCTTATTCATTTATATGTTTACGTATATATGTTACGGGTCTATATTGTTTCTATGCTAATCTGTTTCGTGTTTCTCATCAGGAATCTGCTATACAATCTTCGACCTCGGATTCAGGTTTGATGTAGCATGGTGAGTGCTGAGTCTAAATATTAAATCGTAGCCAGTTTCAAGAGGAAATGTTTTATTGGGATACGCTCTCATAGTTGACTTTTATTCACATGTACATCCTATACGGCATCAGACACCTCAATCTTTGTCTCCTTTGGCAGGTTTTTAACAGAGACGTCCCCGTACATGTGGGCCAACCTTGGAATCGGCCTGGCCATCTCTCTGTCTGTGGTCGGAGCAGCTTGGTAAGAGCGCTTGCTGTTTCCTCTTTTCTCTTTCTTTCACAATGCCGTTCACAGTGAAGGAAGGGGGAAATTTATGATGTGGAAAAATCTGAAATGCCCATGTTTATGCTCATCTGAATGCCTTTTAACAAAATTTGTGCGCATGTTCCAAGGTTCTGCTGCATTACACATGGAAAGGAGTTGTGATCTTTATAAATGAGGAAACCTGCATGTGTAGTCCTGAACCCAGCATTCATTTTCTTATGCAGTGGCTGTCATGAAGATATTCTTATTTGCATTTTTGCTCATTTTCACATTTGTCAAGGTCCTATAATGATGGGTCATTTTCCCCATTCTTTAGTAGACTAAATCAAGAAGTATTCAACCAGAAATCGCCTGCAACTCTTGACTCTCCTATAAACAAAGTGGAAGCAGCAGATTTGGGTCATTTTTTTTTTTTTTTTTTTTTTTTTTTTTTTTTTTTTTTTTTTTTTTTTTTTTTTTGCTGTCTTAGAGCTTTAAAAATGTAAATGTTCTAATGTTTAAAATATTTTAAATTTTCAATTATTATATGCTCAGCAAATTAGGGTCTACTGCTGCTCTCTAGCATTTGCATTATGTGTTAAATTATAGACATATTCTACAGGATTTAAACATATACATTATATTAGTATCAGTCATGTTGTATTTTCTCATCTTCAGGGGAATTTATGTCACTGGCTCCAGCATCATTGGAGGAGGTGTCAAGGCCCCGAGAATTAAGACCAAAAACCTCGTCAGGTTTGTTCTATCTGCATTTCGTCGGGGGGGGGGGGGGGGGGGGGTTTTTGGTTTATTCGTTTCATGTCATTATTGCTGACTCTTCTATGGCCTTTGCTCTGCAGTATAATCTTTTGTGAGGCTGTTGCCATTTATGGGATCATCATGGCAATTGTCATAAGTAACATGGCAGAGGTGAGTGAAAGAGTGTCTAGTTGCTTCTGTTGCGTCACAAATAAATGGGAGTTTTGTAATTGAGTAGAGCTTCTGAATTGGATTAATTTGCTCAAAAAAGTTTTGTTTTTGGATAATTCATAACTTTCTAAGCTTTCTTCTGTTCTCTAGACTTTCTCTGGCACAACTCCAGAGACAATTGGAGCAAGGAACTACCAAGCAGGTATAAAACGGCACAAATGAAAGGCGTTTTAAATGTGGAGTTTAGCTTCTGTTCGTTACGTTAGTTAACCCGTTTTATGCCATATTTCCAGGGTACTCCATGTTTGGTGCAGGTCTCACTGTTGGCTTTTCCAACCTCTTCTGTGGCATCTGTGTGGGCATCGTGGGCAGTGGGGCTGCTTTGGCTGATGCCCAGAACGCCAGCCTCTTCGTTAAGATTCTCATTGTGGAAATCTTTGGCAGTGCCATCGGCCTGTTTGGAGTCATTGTAGCCATTTTGCAGGTGGGTATCTCTTGCCACTTAATGCGTCGTCATGTGGAAAGCATTACATCTCCATAGAGGAGAGGAAATGTGTTTTATACTGATTAGGCATAATGCTAATGACACTTAAAGGCCCTTCATGCCTCCGCCAAAAGGAAATAAGTTATGAGCTTGTCTGAAACCATCATGTTCCTTTTTTTAACGTGTTGCAACACTCTGAGGAGCTTCCTACGTGCTGTAACTGAATTTGAAATGACATGTGATGTAGGAATCTGATCTGCTTATAGCGTCAGTGACAGGCTGCTTAAGTTAAGGAACACGAGAGGGAGCCGGTTATCATGAATAATGTCACTGGAAGAAAATGAGGAGCTGCTAATCATGGTTGCTTTATGGGGCTATATGGGGTTTTTTCTTTACTGTTGCTTGAAACACATTAATGTTAACCTGTAGGTAATCCAGAATAATCTCAGCTCGGTGGAATTGCATGAGCAGTTTATCAGTAATGTTTGTCTGGGCATTAGGCGAAGCAATTTAAATGTATGCAAAAATGTAGTTTCTTGTATTTTATATATATATATATATATATATAACACTTAACATATCGTATAGTGCTGTATAAATCAAAGCTAATGTGGCGTGTTCTGTTGCGCTTATTTTCATTATATCAGTTCTCCATCTGGCCACACTACAAAATTAATATGTGTCGTGACCATAATTCATCAGTCACACTCCGGAGATGGATCTGATGTGTTTCGTTAAATTCCGATTATCTGGCCATCCTGGTAACTACTGCAAATGAAGCAAATGAATTACGTGTGTGTGTGTGTGTGTGTGTGTGTGTGTGTGTGTGTGTGTGTGTGTGTGTGTGTGTGACTTCGTATCCTATTCAGTCTGCTCAAGTGTAGCTGATAAATTGAATCCTCCCACCAGTTATTTTCTTGAATATTAATACGGTCTGACACCTTTTTTTAAAAATTTTTTTTATTTCCCCTTCCAGACATCGAAAGTAAAAATGGGAGATTAGAGAATACACCGTCTGCAAGACAAACAACAAAGAAGAACGACGCTGTGTTGGACACACAGCCTGACTATGTAAATACATAGTAAATTATTTAAATGTATTTTCTTTCTCCCCCCCCCCCCCCCCATGTCTGCTTTTAACCATTGTTTACCGAAGAGCGAACCATTCACACCACTTTGTCTTAAAGGAATGCATGTTTAAGTCAAACACCGATCTTTAAGACATGTTTCATGCAAATGAACCTCAGAAGACGAAATCTCTTCAACGGGTGTGATGTTGGCCCTATTACTGAAGTGCAAGTGCAAGATATGTGAGTTGTATTGACTCCTGGAGTTCTTTTCTTTAAATGTATGAATACATATGTAAAAATATAAGTAGGTAGAATATTCAGTAGATTAGAATCCACTCATGACTGTAGTCGCTCGCCTCTTCAGACATCTAAACTCCCTGAAAGATTATGCGGTACTTCAGTGAAAGTCTTGAACTTCTCTAGGGCTGTGTAGCTTGCTGTGATTTGCTGTTCTGTGCAACACAAAAAAAGTGAAATGTTGTTGTGTGTATGTAGTATGGCTGTCTGAAGTGTTATTATTCCATGATCTGGAGATGCGTTTAAAGTCAGGTCTGTTGTAAATCCTATAGCCTGAACGATTCTGGACACTTTGAATATGTGTGTCGTGTTCATTCATCTGCGAAGCCACTAATAGACGAGGACGTGGCTAATCTATCATTATTCCCAGCCTGTCAGTGAAACATCGTTAATTTGATATTAATAGTGTTCGTGTTTGCATTGGCACCAGGACACGCTTCAGCTGTGGTCGGTTCCGAATGCGAGGATGTATCAGTCTAGTGTTTATAAGAGTATCATAAAGATATGGTGAGGCATGAGGATGTCGAGCATTCCGTATTTGATCTTTGTTTTTTGGGCGGGGGGTTTCTTCATGTTTTTGTTTACTGAATTAAGATGCCCTATTTAAAATTTCCTATTCAGAAAATGTTGTACAACACCAAAAAAACCCATGAAATGTTGCAGCTCTTTAGGTACTCCTCTGCAGAGATGAGCGTGCACTGCTGAGGGTTTGTGTTGCTTTCAGATGGCTTTAATATGTGAACAAGTTGCATGCAGTTACAGCATACTTCCTTTAGAGACTTTCAGATCTTGACTGGGGTTTTTTTGTTTGTTTGTTTGTTTGTTCCTATAATAATAATGTATCTGTGAAGTCCAGGGACATGCAATACAAAGCACTTTTAGCTTCTAACGAATGACTTAAACCTAAACTCCAGCACGGTTCTGTAAGTTCACTGTTCCAAGACCTCTCATTCCACTTACAAGTTCATTTATCATCTTCAGCGTGTGTGGTCATATGGAGACTCAACAGATTTTTATTTCTTTTTTCCTTTCAGTCACACTGGAAGCCAAAATCCTTTACAAAAACACCACTGATGAGTTATTTCGTGTGTACACATTAATTTCAAAGCATTCCAGTTATTTATCTTGATGTCAGCTATTGGATTTCTCTGGAGGTAAAGAAGGCCCTATTAGCAATTTGGCCACTTCAGGAAGATGCCTTGCTAATATGGCCTGTCCACATCTATGCCTATCTGTCTGCTTGTACTTCTTGATTCTCTCTTGACCAGGTGTTTGTTCGTGTGGTGATTTTTCATTGTTTTGAAATGTAAAAGTGGATGCTGTTGACTTTCATAAATGGTCCTCGAACAAATAAATACATCAAACCTGTCCAGATTTTGTTCCTCCGTCTCTTGTAAACCATTTCTCTCATAATGTATATTGTTAGTTTGTAGCTGCTCATGTTCAAACGCATTAAAGTTGAGGCTCTAATCTTTTCACTAAATGTGGAAATGGGGTGATTTATTTCTGTGTATCCATCAACTGCATGCCGCTTTCTTTTTAAGGATAGTCGGACGTGATTGTTCGAGAGAGGGCAGCGTGGTCATCATGATGTTTTATAGGAAATAATTGGAAATAAATCTACTAAAGTGCAGGGTGTCTGTGATTTACAGAGCCATTTCTTTTTTATGATCTATTGTAAGAATTGGGAAAGGGAAAGGAGGATAGTAGAGTGGATGATGTGCAGCATGGTGATGTCTAAAACTGCTTAAAACAATCTAGATTGTATACTGGATTAATCGTCAACTGTCCGCTGCCTGTTGCAAGGCTAATCTAAAAATTCACTTGACAGCAGCCTATAGTGTAAATCCAGTACGACTGCCTGTTCATTTTGCTCGTGATCATGGCAGTATTTATGTCGTCCTGCTCCATGCAGCATCAGAATGTTTATAATTATACTAAAGTATTATAAACTTCAAAAATCAGATAGATATGCTTACATAATTGCCAATATGTGATAAAAACATATGGGCTTATCAAGTGATTCAAAATTCACTCAATCAGTTATTCAATTGCCATCTTAAAACCCTCAAACATAAGAAAAGGATTTGTCAATGCCAGTGCAAATATTTATATTCTTTTGATTGGCAAGAACTACTTGGTATAATACATTTTGCAAACAAAATTGCAAACAATTTAAAATCTTTAGTATTTATTCCATGCTCTATTGAAGTCTTACTTCCTAATAACCACTAGATGGCGACAGAGTGTGTGAAACCTACCGCTTCTAACTACCTCGCACGTTGCTTCATGCTTTAAAGGTCCACTGTGTAGGATTCAGCACTTCCTGAATGCCCCTTCCTTACCCCTCCCTTGTGTGTTAGAACGTATAGTGACTTTAACGTTAAAGCAAAATGCTAAAATTGCTCAAAATGTTTGATTTCCAATGCTATGAGGAATAGTCATCCGAGCAATATGACTGGACAACTTGGTCAGAAATACTTAAGGTAGGCAAATAATGTAAAATATCAGATTTCTATTATTGTTCTATTTTCATTTCACTCTAATAAGTCATTTAGCCATTCATAGAGCGGATGGTCGAATGATTTTGTAAACAATATTTTCAAATAACTGTGTATCCATTTGTTGTCTTGTTCTGTAGTACTTCCAGGTGTTATTTCCAACAAATGACATACTACAAATAAAGATTGTTCTGAAACGCACATCAAGTTATTCATTAAACTCACATATTTAAACACCAAACGCCATCTGTGGCAATCAGAAACAGTGGTTGTGGTCCAGTAATCTGTCATCCATACAGTAATGAAATGAAATATGAGGAAGAACAGAATTTGATTTCTCTTCTTCTCTGGTATAATTTTGGTGTCACTGAGTGAGGAATTGGTGGAAAGTCTCTGACACTTCATCCTACACTATTGTTCGCAGTGTCAAGAGGACCACAGGGGACTAAAGTATATGCTTGTTATCAGGGACACGCTGGGCTGCAGTCTAAGTCTGCAATCCTGAATTAAAATATAAAATAAACAAAAATAAAAATAATCCAAGACCACAAACATGAAGTAATGCAAACAGCTTAAACACAGGGGCATGCTCTTTACCTTTATTTAAACACAATGTTTTTATTTCCCCAAACAAAAAAAAAGTTTTCTAAAGCAGTGTATATTTTTCTGCAAAATACTAGTTTCAGAATTATTCATATCCTAACCATTAATAATTGGTGAAGTCGCCCCTGTAAAGAGAAACAGCAGTGAGTCTCCTGCAATGTATAGCATGGTTAAACGTTTGTAGAGTGATCCTGATCCACTTCTACATGCAGGACATTTAAAACGTCTTAGCTTTGTGCTTGTGGACTTCTCTTTTTTCCCATTTTATAAATGATCCAACGGCTGATATGGCAGTTGCATAAATTGCACTTTGTGTTCTTTCAACCTTATATCTAAGAGTAATTTTTTTTTAATTTAGCAGTTTTAACTACATTATACATTATATCCATTACTTCACTCTTCTGCTTGTTTTTCCTTGGCAACTGTTTCGTTAACTGAATGGAAGGCAGCAAGTAAGAGTAATGAGTAATGATGTTTTAAATTATTGTATTGTTTATATTACTCTATAATATTTGCTTACTTTTTATGAAGGGTGCCAATAGTAATGATAACGTGGATGAGCAGTCCTCCTCTAGGCAAACAGTCACTGACTGCTTTGAAAAGTGGTACCAGCTCACCGGAGTAGCCCCATCTCTCCTCTGTCCAATGTACATTTAACCATATGACATAATGCCTGAGCTGTACGTGATAACTGACAGTGAAAAAAAGAGAAAAGGAAAACACAAGTACTAAACTATACTTTAGAGGTGTATATGGTCTCATCTTACGTACCTTTATACAATCCCCTCCAAAAGTGACTGAAGTGTAGACTTTCAGCATTAATTCAAGGGGTTTAACAAAAATATTGCATTAACCGTTTAGGAATTACGGCCACTTTTAACACATTTCCTTCATTTTCACAGGCTCAAAAGTACTGGGACAGTCCACGATCACAAATATTCTCTCGCTGTTCCAATACTTTTGGAGCGGGCTGTATTCTGGATAATGTATCTAATCCATTACAGTGTAATCACTGAGCACCATTTGGCCCAGGGCAAATTGATATTTCCCTTAGTTAGTGGTCTTTAACTAGGTAACATTTCATTCACTCTAAACATGTGTAGATGCAGTCCTGTTTTTCAGGTGTTTGTTAAATCTCCAGCACCACATCTCATGTGTATAGTGTTACTTTAGTGGAAATTTCCAGACAGCTGAAAGTGATAGCAGTTAGTTCACCTGCTTTCACTCCTCACACTTTGACATGAAGTCAATAGTCAGTACTCTATGTGGTACCGTGAGGTTTATATGTGGATAATGCATGGGCACAGTTGTGCACATATCAGCACTTCCTGAACACTTCATATAAAAAATGTGTGTAACATCATGCATACGCTCAACTGTGTATAATAACAGTGGAAAAGTAATGAATGAAACATAATGGAAAAATGTATGCTCTTCATTATATTCACCCATTATGATTCATGTAGAACATTTAGAGGGAAAATGAAGTAGTCCATTCACAGTTCATTGAACACATTGCTAATACGAAGCCCTTTCCCCTAAGTCACAAGTGCGCTCGAGCCAATCAAAAAAGGTGTAATGGAGTAGCTGAACATTTTTAGAGCATTGCCAATAGCTGAATAAGGCTGCTTTAAAAAAAAAAAAAAATGCACTTTGGCTCATGACGATGGCTGGCTTATGAGTCATTTTTAATTCCCAAAGGCCATCCTCTTGGAAATGTGTCCTGAATTCGAGCCAGCACTGCAGAGATCATCATGGAGAAATCGATTGTTTGGATTGCATCCTGTCTCGATTGCAAGTCGCTTTGGGTAATATATAATGTGTCTGCCAAATAAATAAATTATGTAAAATGTAATCATGCAATGGCAATACTCTTACAGGTACTAACAACTTTGGGGTGTTTCTCAACAGGTACTTAATGGTGGGAACTGCTCTTTCCTCTCTGACTCATCTCTGAGCCATGGCTTGTCAGCTGTATGAGATATCATAATTAGATTTTCACAGACCTAATTGGTACAATCGACTTCAACCACGCCGAAATAAAGGCATCGATAGACAAATCATTGTCACTATATTCATCTGTTCATGATGTGTTGCACAGTTGTGTCTGAATGATGGCCTGGGTCAATATTTATACAGTTAATACAATTATAATGGCACATTCTTGTTTGGTCCTGGTTTTATTCCTCTTTAATTCTCAAACAATGTTTAAAATCAGAATTACTTGACACCCTTCAAGTAAGTGGGCTAAAATGCTTGCCACTCAAACAACTGGGGAAACAGCTGGGTGGAGCAGCAGGTGACATTGTAGCACCACAACTGCAGGACCCTCGAGCTACTGTTTGCGTTCAGTTTCGTACTGCATGTTTTTTTGGCGATCAGCTACGCAAAATTTCCCCTTGGTGTAAACAAGGTGTGTAACTGTGTGTGATGGCCAGTAATAGTGTATTTTTACCTTGAATCTGGTGTTCCACACATCTACCATGGCCAGGATAAATCAGTTACTAAAGATGACAAAATAAAACAATTACCTTTTCCGTTTTAAATAAAAGTACTTCTCTCAAATACTGTACGTGTGGCTGTTTTGTGGCGAGGAGCTCATGTGTAGATTGCTGGCAACATGAATTTTGTCATTTTATCACTAAACCTGGACACTTCTGCCAGAAATGTAAGACATGTCCAACAACACAAAAACTTTTGCAGTGAAATTATTTCTACAGGGGGGCGGCATGGTGGTGCAGTGGTTAGCACTGTCGCCTCACAGCAAGAAGGTCCTGGGTTCAATCCCTGCATTAACCAGTGTGCCTTTCTGGGCGCCTTGCATGTTCTCCCCGTGCATGCGAGGGTTTTCTCCAGGTGCTCCGGTTTCCTCCCACAGTCCAAAGACATGCAGATTAGGTCAAATCTAAATTGCCCATAGATGTGAATGCGAGCGTGTGTGGTTGGCCCTGTGGTGGACTGGAGACCTGCCCAGGGTGTACCCCGCCTCTCGCCCGAAACGACTGCTGGGACTGGCTCCAGTTTCCCCGCGAACCAGACAGATATAGCGGTATAGATAATGGATGGATGGATTATTTCTACAGTTTGATGAGATTAAATGGGCTGATAAATTGCACATAATAACAGATGAACCATTCAGAAATTGTGTGTTTACATGGTAGGGCCCACTATACATAATAAAACCGCCCAACGAGTGTTGCTGCAAATTAGTGTACCTACTAAACTGGCAAGAAAGGGTGCGTTAAAGTATTTTTATAGATCGTTCAGCCTCTTTTGTTTTGATCTGGAGTTGAATAAATGGTTATTTCTCATATACTATACCATAAATCATTAATCTTTTTTTTTTTTTTTGTAACTCACTCACTGTGTTGTGACTTGCTTGGCATTGCTCAGCATGTAATTTTCAACATCAGATCCATAATATTACTCAAAATTTCTGTGATGTCAAAAATGGGCAGAGATTGTATAATTAAAAAGGTAGTTTAAAAAAGTGTAGGACTAAAAAGGACTGATTAGTAAAACAAGATCTCCGTATATATTTTTGATTTAAACTATGTTTATAGTTATATTTTTAATGTTATAAGCTCGGAATCATTCTGCCTCTGATTTTTCAGTCTTTTCCTTCAGCCTCTATTTGAGTTGTGATAGTTCACCCCAGGTTCAGTTTTGTACACGGTTACCTATTCACTATTAACTATTACGTATAACAATATAATGTAATATAACAACCTAGACACAATTCTTTTCCAGTAGTTCTATCGATTTTATAGCTCTATTTCCATAGTTGAATGATTATTAACTGATACCATTAACCACATATCGGCTCTATTAACATATGGACATGCGAAAATTTACATTTTTCTAGAACATTGTGGAGTTTTCCAAAATGTCTTACAGTTTATTATCAACATATGGAGAGATGGTATCTTCTGGCTCTCCCTTTTAGTTAAGCTGTCATAGCTAGACATGCTGGAGTCCCTGCTTTCTGATCAGAGCGTACACTTTTTTAAACTACTGTAGGATGATATCATAGCTAATCTGTTCTGTCTCTCTCTGTCTAACTCTGTGCATATCCCTGCTGCCTGATGTGATGCCAGTGCCAGATCCTGACACACTCCTACTGCTGTGGCTCCCCTTACCTTCCAGAAATGCCTGAATCATCCTGATACTCTAATTTTGCTTGGAGCGTCTGCTCAGTCATCCGAACAATGGACACTTCTCTCTGTTGCGGTCAGGGAAGCGCTTCTACTCCCTGAAGGCCAACACAGAGAGAATGAGGAGCAGCTTCTGCCCACAGGCCATTCGGGCCCTGAGCTAGGACAACACCAAGGACTAGACCTTGGATGTGTTTGCACAACACCTATACCCCCTACATTCCTGTTAATATGCTATTACCTTGTATTACAATATATTTATGAATATTTATTATATATGTTAACTTTCCTACTGCAAGTAATCTAAGCTTGATGTTGCACAGCATTGTGTTGCACATTCAACTTCACATAGCTGCACTCCACATATAGTCCATACATTTTCCTGCCATTTATCTTTATATCGTATGTAATAAATTCAGTTTTTATGTTACCGGATAGTCGTAAAAACCATTTCACTACGCATCATGCTGTGTATGTTTGGGTGTGGCCAATGAAATCTGAATTTGAATTTGATTAATCTCATTACCTGGTGTCAGTCACCCAGAAGAGGATAACCCCTCTCGAGGTTTCTTGATGTTCATGATGTCTCAGGAAGTATTTCCATGCCACTATCACCTCTGGGTTGTTCATCCAGTATCTAAATCTATATCTGGATTTCTGTAAAGCTTCTTTTTGTCTATCCTTTTTTTTTTAATATGACATCACATTGTATAATTATTGCCATTTTAAAGACTGAATAGGGAACTAACTGCATGGATGCTATTGTGTCTGGACTTTGTGAAGAAATGTTTTTTTATGCCCTAATACACTTGAAAACATGCAGCAGTGCATCCTGTCTAGCTGTGTTATTGGATAACTGGGAAGTTTATCTTTAAAGCAAGTTTTGCTAACTTCAGCAAAAGTTAACTGACTTCAATGACAAACAGATTTTATCCTCCGGATGAAACACTTTGATATCATTTACCCACCCAAGTACATATATGGGTACGAGTTCTCTTCAAGTTTAAGGCCCTGTTCACACCCTGGTATTAACATCTATCTTGGGTAATCCACTCACAATTAGACAGTAGAGATGCATAGCTGTTTACACCTGACATTATGAATGCGTCTCCAGTGACCACTTGTGATCAGATTTCATATTGTTCCCTCAGGAGGAAGGCTGTCACGCAAATTTATTACACCTGTTTTCCCACTGCATTTATTTTCAGGCAGAAATGTCTCACAGATCCTATCTAAGGTACCCGTATGAGCTGTTTCAAACATTACAATCATGTGATTTGCTAACAAAATGTATAAATGAATGAGAGCTGAGATGACAAACAAAGCTATGAAAAGCAGCAGCTTAGTCTGTGTAGTCATAGCATCACCAGTGCGATTTCCAAATAGTCTTGCAATAATTAAGTATTCTCTGGCTAGGGCAACGGGACCTGTTGCTGTCTGGGACACATCAAATTGCATTTGTGTTCACACTATAAATATTATGTTGTCCTAAACCACCTCTGAATGTAGTTTGAGCGACTGGATGTGACCCAATGTGTCTTCGAGATGCACTGAACCCTGTCACATCTATACTTAGAGCCGTCCACTTACGATCTGATCACCCAGGATGCTTGTTAAATCCAGGTGTCAACAGGGCTTAAGTGGATTTCATCAGTTCACGGGGAAAGTACAAACAGTCAGAGTCTATTTCATTGGCTTTGTTGAAGTACCGTTTATTCTCTTTTGAAGTAAAGTGAGTTATGTTAGCTGTCTTTCACCTCCAGTTATGTTGGTTTTGTGCCAGAAACACCATAACTGGTTCAATTCAAAACTGGTTGAAAGTCAGTCTCAAATGCGGTGACGGCTACAGAAAAATTGTGTGCCAGAAATGCTAGAATTGTTGTGCTGTACAATGCAAAAAGTGAATTGAATTGGAACACGTCTTTATCACTTACAAGAAGAAAATTTTACATTTCAACCTCATTAATGTTGCAGTTTCTTTCATATATATATATATATATATATATATATATATATATATGCAAATACAAACTTCACCACAAATACATATGAAATACAGCCTCTCTTCCGCCACCTTGTGGCGAATCCGTAAATTGCCGTTTGAACCTTCTGACTCTCCGTACTAAAGATGCTGAAGCAGAAACCTCTGTGTGTGTGTCGGTGCATTTTTTTGTTATTCCCGCTTTGCTCCATCCACACACTGAAGACGCTGATGTTTTTTTAGCATATGGAAACACAACGGGCGCAAAAATTGAAGCGATTCTTGGAATACCGACCAAATGTTTTTGTGCCAACATGCACGCGGTGCAATTTTCTGCATTTTGGCGACGCCGCTCCGTGCTCGCGCTCCGGGCTGCAAATAATGAATTAACAGACAGGAGGAAATAACGGCGGCTAGCAGCAGCCACATTGCATTGTGTTCCCTGGATATGATGCGCATTTTCCTAGAAACTGCTCCCATGCACTCTCGATGAAACCCTTATTTGTTGTGGAATGGACACTTCTACCAAAATAATAATAATAATAAACCCAGGCTGCTCTGCTAGCCAGTGGCTGAAGTGCTTAAACAAAGAAATGCATTCTTAAAGAAGAAGGCACAGGCTGGATTTGAAATTAAGGTAAAATGTTGGGTTTAAAAAAAAAAAAAAAAAATTTTTTTAATATCGTTATCACATTTCAATGCATGCATGCATGTAGTGCATACACTTCCAGTTTTTTTGTCTTTTTGTTTGTTTGTTTTATTTAAAGCTGTCCTGTAGCCTGCCATCTTGATGGAGGTATTAAGAGATGGAGCTTATTCCATATCATAAACACAAGCTCTGGATTATGTTATCATACCGAGCTAGATGCAAAACAACTAGTATTGCACCTGGAACTGCTTTGAACATAATAATTGTTGTATCAAAAGGAAAGAAATGGTTTCAGACAGTTACAGCCTCTTCTATTGTCACATCTGCAGTGCCTTCACTTGGCCAACTGGCAAGCCATGTGTGGCTTTGTCCTATTACCCAGCTAGACACCTGCCTGTAAGTTTATAATCATGTGGGTAAATAATTTTCCTCTGTTATTTTATCCTTAAAATTCATTAAGGTGGAACTTTCTTCTTTTTTTCACCTTCTATAAACTTGTTGCAGTACTACATGTGCCTGTTCCGATCAAACTTTGCGAAGATTGATTGGATTGAAATCATTTTCAATATTATTAATTATGATGATGTCATTTGTTTATTGAGTTACAATAAAGTGTTGGTACGTAGCACTAAGCAGGTGGGTTGTACTGTTTTGAAAGCTTTTTATCCTGCACTGGTAGACGTGTGCCAGTATTAATGATTTATACGCTACGCTGTGATATTCAGCTTGCACTTTACTCCCCTTGCAATTCATTTGGAAAAATGCTGCCTTTTTGGCCAGAGAAAAAGTCTGTTTCATTCAAAAGGTAGGATAGGATTACACCCTTCAGAGGCCTTGTTTTAATACAAATTGAGTGATAGTTTAAAAAACATGATGGACATAAATATATATATATATATATATACACTACCAGTCAAAAGTTTGGACACACCTTCTCTTTCATAGGTTTTCCTTTTTTTGTTTTTGTTTTCTACATTGTAAAGCAATACTGAATACCTTATACTATGAAGCAACACATATACTGAATTATGTAGTGAACAAAAAAGGGTAAAAAAACAAACAAAAAAATGAACAAAATATGTTTCATATTTTAGATTCTTCAAAGTAGCCACCATTTAGCTTGATGATATTGTGGGCATTATCTTAA
>JAQQZR010000001.1:18170677-18206673 GCA_030068235.1 Notoglanidium macrostoma | reverse complement strand
ATCCAATCTCTATGAATCAATTCAATTGTCACTTACGTTATAAAACTGAGTAATTTCCTCACTTATCTCTCTCTTTTTTTTTTCTCTTAATAACACAGAAATTGCAATGCCCTCTGTCCTGAAGACTTTCCTGTGGTGGAAAAATAAAAGGAACAGCTTTACCACTGACTGTTACAAAGCACTGACACTAGAGACTCTCAAAAATGCTAAAATCTCCTCACAGAAAGCTTCAATACATCAGCAAGTTCACGTTTTTTAACTCTTTATCCGCTGTACAAGTCCCCACGTTACTTGTTACTATCGAGACAATAACATATTAGAATGAGTATATTAATATAAACTTGTACTTTGCCTTGTAACTGCGGTCAGGTCTCTTATATAAAATCTATCAACACCTTCTGACCAATCAGCGCTATGGTGTAATTTTTAATATCAAAATGTTGGAAATTACACATTACCATATGATTTTTATGTAATATGTACATATAATATTAGCACATGGATAAAAGAATGTCATCGTCAGGGACAGTTCCTAAAATGGTTCTACTTGGAACCTTCTGTCAGGACAAACCATTGAACCTAAGTTTTCTAGATTTAACCCTTTGTTTGTTTGTTTTTTTATTGACTTGTTTTTGAGCACAGGATTCATAACCTGTAAAAATGTATAGCAATCTTTAAAGAGCACAATGTTGAAGAAAAGAAACCACAGAACAGAAGGCTGTTCAAGGGTTCTTTGTATAATTAAGAGTTCTCGGGGAACTAATTGTAAGCCTCTTCGATTGAAAGCACTCTGTTGTAGACAGCATAGAACCTTTAAGAGCTCCTGAGTAGGAGCAAGCTGAAAAACCTAGATTTATCCTGTTTTCTAAGAATGAGTGCACTTTACAATATCGTCACTGTCTTGCATTGAGGAAGCTGACTATATGTAGCAGCACATGCAGTATAGGTGCTATTATGCTCCTGAAACAATCACTGTCCCATTCAGAAGGCAGCTTAATGACAGCTGAACGGATTTGAAAGCAGGGTTGCATTGATTCCTTCGCAGAGAGGCAAGTGAACGTCTGTTGCTCTCGGAGCACTTCGACATTCCGGTTAAATGATGCTCAATGTAAGCAGATGAAGGTAAACAAGAAGGCCTACGGTAGTGCATGCCAAATCACAGGTTAATACGAACCCAACTAATGTTGTTTACAATTTGTATGGCGAATGTGTCACGTAAAAAAAACCGTAAAGCAGAGTTCTGTTTGAGGTGACCTCTAGTTATAGTTAAGTCTCCAGTGTCAGTCGTTTGTAACAGTCTTTAAGTTTTCTGTCAGGAAAGTCTTCAAAATGGAGGGTCCTTGAACTTTATGGTTTCTTTGTAAGAAGCCAAGGTATGTTTTTTTTTGTTTGTTTGTTTGTTTTTTAACTTTTGCAAAGATATAAAAATGTCTGTATATAGCTGCTCTAAGAAATTATATCATGAGCTAAACTTACATTAATAATACCTGGCAGATGTGACTCAAATCTGACATACACTCTACCAGTCAAAAGTTCGGACACGCCTTCTCGTTCATAGGTTTTTCTTTTTTTTTTGTTTGTTTTCTACGTCGTAAAACAATACTGAATACCTCAAACTATGAAGCAACGCACATACTGAATTACGTAGTAAACAAAAAAAAAGTGTTTCACAAAAATATGTTTCATATTTTAGAGTATTCAAAGTCACCACCATTGAGCTTGATGATATTGTGGGCATTATCTTACCCAGCTTCATGAAGTCGTCACCTGGAATGCTTTTCAGTGAACAGGTGCGCCTCGTGTGTAGAGTTCTGAGGGAAAAAAATGAATTTAATCCATTTTGGAATAAGGCCGTAACATAACAAAATGTGGAAAAAGTGACGCGCTGTGAATACTTTCCGGATGCACTGTACATGTGCAGAGCTGGCTCCTTTCTCGTACGCACATCTCTTGCTGCAGCAGTGCCAGCAGTAGCTGCCAAAACAGCAAAAGCTAGGCGTCTGGCTTTTTTCACCTTCTTGACCTGATCATGTATGTTTGAAGAACTGTTTTCTGTCCTCCAGAGCAAAATATAATGCATAATTTAGCTACTACCGCATCCACTTAGTCAGTTTTAAAACCATGAGTCGTAGCAAACTATGAGACACGAATATGATGGTTTTATTGTTGTTATTGGCGACGCAGTTGACGCAGATTGGTGCATACGTGCTGTTTCAGTGGACAGATGCATTCACATTACACATAGGTAATGTAGTACTCAGTATTACAGTACACAATGTGTACTGTCAAGATAGGCAAAACCGATCTGAGCAAAAAAGTGGAATTAAATAATGAGGTTTGTAATGTGAACGTAACCTAACGTGCCACAACATTAAATGTAACTATAAATGGATGAATAGTATGTAGTGTCATTCTTTAATGAATTATAGTCAGTGGCAAATTGTAGTGATTATAAAACACTTTGGGACATGCTGCTATAAGGAAAATAATCAACTAGTAAATCAGGCCACATTGTTTTATTCTTTTCAGTTACAGAATCGGCCAGAGTGAAACACAAGTTCTATATTTTTATTTATGCACGATAATGTGATGCCAGTTGTTACCTGTGCAACACGTAATATTTTAGTGCTTAATTCTATTTCTATGATGTTGTCTTTTCTTACTTCGAGGTGTATACTTGGTGCTGTTTCTTTTAAATTGCTCGGGGCGTTGCCTCTGCTTGAGTTGTTTGGTTGTGGTGAGAAAATGGACCGCAGATTTTATGTTGTTTGCACAGTGAAGATAGAGGAGGTCAGATCATTAATCTCAGAGAAGCTGAAGGAGCTGGTGAGTGCTGCTAAAGCCTGTTGCCACTCTCTCGCTGTCGTCGTCTTCTACATCTTTCTTCATTATTTTCTGAACTGTCTCTTCATTCAGGTATTCTGATTTCAATTCTTTGCCCCTAGTTGTGAATGAGTGTGTGCATGGTACCCTGGGATCGACTTGCATCATGGTGTATTCTTTCCTCCTGCAATGTTCTCAGGACAGGCTCCAGATCCACCGCCCTTACCAGGACAAAGCAGTTACTTTTGAAAGAACTCTTCTTTTTCTTTCTTTTTTTTCTTTTCTTCTTTTGCTCTTCACTTCTTCCGCCTTTTTTTCTTCCGCTGCTGAATGTGATATATTCCGAATTATTGATATTTTGCTTCATAATCTTAATCTGACTTTTCTTGTTCCTTTCTAGGTATCGCATCTGCTGTTTCTTCTGTGTCTTGCTTCTTTTCTTGTCATTACACTTAAGAAGTAGAGTTTCTACTGGAGATGTTTGAGTGCTGTAGAGAAGCTAAAGTAATGATTTTTTTCAGTCAGCCAGGCCACATGAACTCTTTATTCGTAGTAAGGCAAGATCTGTGGGTTGGATGTATTTAAGGCATTTTGCCACTCATCCAAGGAGCATCTAGTTTTACTGTTATTAAATTCCAGAAAATTAAATTGCTGGCCCATGGAAGAATCATTTAGTAACTAACCCTTGTTGTCATGGGAACAGTGAGACCCTATGATAAGAAGGTTGCTCTTGGTGGATTGCTTTGTTCAGCACAGTAATGCCATCATGATATTTTTCTCCTACCTGTGGTTCGGAAGTTGTGCCGCTATTCAGACATGGTGTAAAGACTTTATTTACACCATCAAGACGTGCCTGCGGGTTGCAGCCAAATTTTTCCAACTTGTGTGGGAGTTTAATGTTATGACTAAGGGAATAAATGTGTTTTAGTGAACCTGAAAGCCAAGACGCTGAGGTGGGCTGAAGTGGGCTGCAGGCCAGTCAAAAAGCTGCTTTCGCCTTGTCTTTAGGCATTTAATAAGGACTGAGTGCTTAGGAAATGCTTATGCTGTTTTCCTGACTGACCATAACGAGCCATCACTCTGGACCAAGTCTGGAGGAGCGACACGATCCATTGCACCTCCTCCATCACTCTTTTCAGCTTTGTGCAGAAGTCCCACAGCCATGACATCAATTTTTCTTTAAAAACAGCTGATAATAACATTTTAGACATTTAGTCTTTCTTACTGTAGCTTCTTATTCCTGTTTCCTTATGAGTATGTGTTAATGTTCCTTGTTTTGAAGAAGGAAATGTCAAACATTTTCCGGCACACATTTGTATATATGGGATGGACTCACACTTTAGTCTTTAATGCTCTTGAACACTTCATAATGCCCCTGAAATCAAAACGAGTGTTTTTTTGTCCCTTAGTGTTGTGGACACCAATGGAATAGTATAACCGTATAAAATAGTTTTTGAGTCAATCAATTCTGGAAAAATGATCACCTTCCTTGATGTACTAATATTGTGATTAAATGCTCCTAGAAGGTAAATGTTCTGCCCCTGGGGATGGCTCTGTCTCTACAGTGCCAGTGCTTTAGAAGTAAACAGGGGTTGTCTGTGTGTTTTCGAATGTTCTCGCTTCTCACACCGTTCCCGTTTTCAGCCATCCCTTGGCTGAGAAAAAAGGTTGGAGTTGATTCATTTCGAAGAGGGTGGAATTTGCAGTTATGCGACAGACACTTTTCAGAGGAGTGTTTTTACCAACAAGGGGCTGTTCAACGTCTTGACTGATCGAGAACACGGTTCCTTGTTTGAGTGAGTAATATTATTTTATCAAGTAGCATGATAGCTCAAATGAATTATAAGCCTACCCTTCAGACTTGTCAGACACGTCCTGGTGATGACTCTGTGGTTATCTGTCACCATCTGTTCCGCTGACGCTCGACCTCTGCTCAAACGTGTATGGTATATCTGAAAACACATGGCATATCGTCATCTAGAACATCGTCCTCATTAAAGTCAACATGCGTGGGTGAAGGCGGCGATGTGAAGTTCAGCACAGTTGAAAAAAGGCACTTGTTAAACTTGGCGCCGTTCTACATATTTATCACGCATAACTAAAGCTAAAGTGACTACAAATCATGTTGTGGTCTGCTTTTATAAATCCGTAGCAGCTCCAGGTAGGGCATGCAAGTATGGACATGTATGGTAGAGTAGCAGAACTCTTCTCACATTAGCCACTATATCGGTTTATCCCTACATAACTACATCCCCAGGTACAGGTCAAGATTTTCACACACAACAGTGTCTAGAGTTTACATAGAATCTGAAAACCAAAAAATATTTGAGTGGGTGACAGTTCTGTGGGTGGAAACACCTTGGTGATAAGAGAGGTCAGAGGAAAATAGCCAGATTGGTCTGAGCTGCCAGGAAGGGAGTGGTAACTCAAATAATCACTCTTTACAGCCGTGTTGAGCAGAAAAGCATCTCAGCTCAACACATTGAACCTTGAGGTGCATGGGCTACAACAGCTGACGACCACCTCAGGTTCCACTCCTGTCAGGAGTAATAATGTAATTGATAATGTAATGCTGTGACATATCTAAGCTAAAAATTGTAGTACAATAAACAGATATAATGTGAATTTTGCCATGTTAAATTGTATAGATTGCATTCCCAAGTGCAGACCTCTTGTGTAGCATAAATAACATTTTAGAATAGCCTGCGTCTCTATTAAACATCAGGGATTTAGTCTAAACGAGGAGGCAAGGGCCTTCAGTTAGATCCCTTTGTCTGTGAACAAAAATCAATGACGCAGACATCAAAGCCCAACCTGGCAGGATGATGTTCTGACAAAATCGAAGCTTTGATCCGTGTCGAGGAAGTGAAAATCTCTGTAATTTTAAAGTCGTGGGCACGCAGTAAGGTTCATGTCATGCCTGACATGTCCGTGTACAGGTTCTGACTGGGAATTTTTCTCAGTCTTCACAAAAGTGCACTGTGTTTGATTGCAGCCAAATATGTTGGCAAGCCAGTGATGGGGGCTGAAGTGATATTTTTATTGTGATATTATTACATTCTATTGACTAGCTGCAGCTCGCCCTAAGTGTGCATTTTCCTTGAACTAAGCCCCAAAAGCTGTTTGTGTTACAGAATTGTGAAATGAAAAGCTGCTTTTTGTCCTGCGCCAGAGCTTGGGGCGAGGCCAGCCTAAAAGCAAACATTATAAAATTATAAACAAGGAAATGAAAGAGTGTGTAGATCTCAGTATTCACAGACAAGAAATATGACATGGAAGATTCAGGCATGTCAATAAGTAAAATATTTGATTAGACAGAGTTATTATTTTCTTTTGTTGCTTGGATATTATCCATTGTAGATTTCAAGAAGAACTCGATTTGCGTTAAATCGCTGATTTGTCTGCTCATTAGCTACAGCCTTTGTTAACCCGATCTAAAGTCGGAGTCATGGCTTCTTGTGTTTTCTTGCTTGACACAAGATATGTCATACTGTGGAAAAACCATGATATTTCTTTCTATGTGTAGGAGCTGTGGAGGATGTGTCCGTGCCAACATGTAGTCTCTGTTAAAGCGTTTGAAGAAGGCAGACGTGCTGATCATCCATTTTGCAGAAAATACTGAGGTTTTCAACTCGGGGCAAATGTTATCGGAACACAGGCGGACTCTGTTTACATTCTGTTCAGGAGGTTGCAGAAGGTTGGCAAAAAATATGCCTTCTAAGGCTGCCTCACCTCGTTGTAATTGGAAGGTAGCACTGAATTTATCTTTCTCAGCGAAAAGCAATATTGTACTTGAGAACTACCTTAAGAAAAACATGGTGGACAGAACTGTTTTTTTTTTTTTTTTTTATGATAAATCCCCAAACTTTCTACTCCTTACATTTTCATTGCTTTTGTAATGAAAATGTAAAGAGTAGAAAGTTTGGGGAAAGTCGTGGGCATGCTTAAGCAATATCGCACAAACCAGGAGTGCTGGTGTAGTGAATGTCAGCATGGCTGTGATTCAGATGTGGGCGCGAGGCCACAGGTAATCACAGCTATGCTGATATTGAGTACAGCAGCAGGATTAGGAGTGTGATATTGCTTTTATATAACAGTCTTATAAAGAAGAAATTAATATCGAGTAACCGACATTTCATGTGTGATATGGGCAAATGTTTTGTTAATTCATTTCCCACAGAAGCCACAGCTGGATAGAGCGTTGCCTGTTACCATGCCAACGTGCACGCGTAAGCGTAGTAAGAGTTTCAGCGTAAGAAGCTATTGCTAGAATGAAAATTTTACGTAGCAAACACAGACTAGCGGAATTTGCCACTGGACCTAACTGTTGTATAAACAAAAGAATATATAGGGACCAAGTTCAGTGTGCTTCAGTAATAATAGTAGGTGTATAGTACATGTTCACTGTAGTAAACAAAGTTTCTCCAGATTATTACTATATTAACAGGCTGCCAAATATATCTTATCTCATGAATGTTATCTTGTGGAAAAAAAACATCAAATCATTGCCTCACTTGCGAAAAAACCTGCTGCTCATGTAGCTAAGATGATCACATCATTTGTTTACAAATAACAAGAGGTTTCTAAACCAATGAAACAGTATAGATATTTCTAAGTGTGCAGTCAGCATTCCGAACTGGAGGAATAGGAAAGAAATTGGAAAGCGGGGTTGCTGGATCATCCACCGAAGAAGATTTCTTTCTTTAAATCAGCAATTCTTTCTGGATTTTGTACAAAACATACAGTAGTGCTTGGCGTTATTGAAAAAAAAATTTTTTTTCTCTCCAAATTTTTACACGATTCTCAATTCTGAGTGCGAATTTTTTTTTGTTTTTAATACAATTGAAAAAATATGCAATTTATTTAGTCTAAGTGCACAGTGTTGAGGGCATCTCGGTTAGAACATTTCGAAATTAATTATTCGAATTAACGGACTTAATCATGAAAATCACACAGCCCTAATCTGCTTGCTTCCTGTTGCTCTTCTCTTGTCAGAGTTCTTCTGGCTCAAACATGCATAGTTGGATGTCACAGTGTCACATTAACTAAAAAACAAATCACCCATTGAGTCATTTATGTCCCTTGGGTAGTTCATTTTTTCTACATTGCAATAATTTACTTAAAAGCAAAGTCATTGCTTATTAGCAGTAGCCAGCTTTTTCTCTTGCATTTCTGAACATATCATTATCTAGTGAGCATTTCTCCTTTTCCCTCTTCTTCCTGTATTCTCCTCCCACCCAAATTATCCACCATAACGCTTGTAGTTGATCAAATTTTGCGTCTACTTTATATCCAAGATAAGGATAAGATTTTTTTTTTATATTTAATATTTAAACCTGGAAACCTTTCTTCTCAGCCCGCCGCATCATCGCTGTGAGATGTCAGTAGAAATGTTCATTATATGTAGATGTATCGCTTGTTAAATTTTAGACTTTGGCTGGGTGTCCCTTTTATAACTTTCTACTTGCTGTGGTATAAGAGGAATAAAGCACTTTCTATAATGTGTTATTGCTTACATAGTGAGTGAATGTATTTGTGTTGGTGTCGATTTCCTGTCACAGACTGTGCAGCTTTGCTTGGAAGAAGCTGCTGGTTAATACGTTAGGCTTAATCTAAAAGGGCTGTTAGTTCATAATGCTTTTTAATAATGACTGACTTTCATAATGACTTTAATAAAGTATTGGATTTTTTTGCATGCTTAGGTGGGCTCACATTGATTGAACGGATATGGAGTGTGTGTGTATGTGTGTGTGTGTGTGTACACACACCAGCGGGATGTGTGCCAGTGTGAGATGAGCAGTATCACACTGTAATGAGGAGGCAGTCAGGGGTCAGTGATGCTCACCTCTGCTTTCCTCACCTGCTGCCATTACTGCTTATCTGCTCTGTAGCTTCCTCGAGATCTGACAAGTTGTGGCCCTGACCCACACTCACCTCAGAGACACCATGCTGGAAAAGCTTCTGTTTGCCCCTGCCGCTTATGTGTTTTTGGTTTCATATTGTCCAAGCTGCTTAAGGGATTTGTTTAAGAGATTGCTTACATAAGCTCAGATAATCTGGCATGACGTTTTGCCTTCAACTTCTTGTGTAGAGCGTTTTTTTCTTCTTCTTCTTTTCTCCCAAGAGCTGATTAAAAGGTTACTGATGATGATGGAGTTAGTTATACTTGATTAAATGACAGATCATTGTTTGTTTATTCAACCTGGTTATTTAACTGTGATGTTTGTGACTAGCAAATGGCCCTGGATTGAACTGCAGTAGTAGAAATAGAATGGTCATTGATGATTAGTTCACAATGTGTGTGTTATAATCATTTAAATCTATGTTTTTATTTAACGAGTGTTAAAGTAGTGTACTATATCTTGGCACTGGTCATCTATCCTGTGTGTATGTAAATTAAGTAAACCGTAACCGGGAGTGCTGTTATAGGAAGGTAATCCATGAAGGGGTGGTGTAATGCAGCCCAACGAGAAACGCCTACCGCCCTGAAGTTGATTATATTCCAATAACATCATGTCCTGAAGTGTTCCACTCCCATATGCCAAAGATTATTTTATTAATTAAAGAATGATCCATCATGCTTTCATCTGTTTATAGTTCTAAATAATGTTAAGGAATGTCTCTAGTTAGCACATATGATCATTTATTGTTTGAGTCTTACAAGGCCCGGACACTGGAGGCTCCTTCTATAAATTCTAAATGAGCATCTCCATAGAGAAAACTTCACCATAGCAGTACACGCGTTTTTAAAACCTGTTTGTGGCGTGCCAACATTCAGTGTTACTTTACAAATGATAATTTATTTGAATGAGCAGATTTAGTAAAGCAGTGATTTGTCTTGCAGTCCGTAATGCTACTGTTATAGAAAATGAATCAACACCTTCCGACCAATCAGATTTGAGAATTCAATAGCACAGTGGTTTAAGACAAAAATATTGCATCACAACACAGCATACGTAACGTGTGTCACAGTATTTAGTTTTGCTGAGGTTTTACTAAAAGCAAACATTAACTTTAAGAAAAGTTATACAGCAACCAAAAAAAAACCCCAACAAAAACTGTAAGTAACAATGCAGTTAATCAGTGCTGTAAAACGTTTAACAGTATCTTTTATACTGTCAAAATCATGTACTGATGTAACTTATTTCTCCCAGCTCCACTGTTCCTGCACGCTCCTATGCATCTGTGGTCATACACACATTATTGGCACAGTCAGCAACGGTACGATGCAGGGCAGATCAAACATTACAGGCTTGTTAATTTAAATTGACTACTAAATTACCATATGCGCTTCTGTTACTTACACAGCCCTTACTGTCCCTCTCTTAGATACCAATTAACTGTCTCTTTAAATACAGCGCTAGATGCCACATGCCTCTTATAATCTGACATGAGTAATTTAAGACAAGTAACCTTGATAAGCTCCAATGATAAGCCTCAAACCATAACGAAGCGAGCTGGGTCTGAAGAGCAACTGAGGGAAATCAAATCAACCCCCCTCATTAATGTTTAAACTCCTCACTGAGCATATAATAGAGATAGGATACTTCATACACTGCTAAAGATGCTTTCACTTGCTTGTGGATACACAGCCAGAGCTTGATTGGATGTTCGGTGCCATGGCTGTAGTCGTAATTATAATTTTTTTATGAAACCGTGGAGCAGTGTTGTTGCTGAGGATGCGATGCATTGGGAACTTAATAATAGCACATTGGGCTGTCATGTCTTCTTACAGTGGGCAAGCATCGCATCTGGAATCACACCATATTGAAATATGGAACAGAATCTACAATATAAACACAGATGCTGAGATAAATATTATTTCTTCAGAAAGTCAGTGGCATGTAGCACTGCGTTCCCTAAATAACAGCCTCCACAATCGTTAGGCAGCATAAGAGCAGATCTTACCTTCACTTATCTGTCTAAACGAAGCAATCCCTTAATTCTCATCAACACACAAGGATTTTATGTCTCGCAGCCAACATTTACTGCTTGATTAAGTTTCTGATATTGCAAAGACGTCATTTGTATAATCACATCTACTTTTGATGCGACTCGACAGGCAGCTTATATGAAATGCTAGTGTCAGAAAACAAGTACAGGTACATGTATACTTTAAAAAAAAAATTTAAATCCGATAACACGACATGGAAAGTACTGTGCAAAAGTCCTCGGTTTATGCAGAGAAAAACTGTAAAGTAAAGATGACTTCATAAATAATGAAATGAAATCTTTCTGCTTAAAAGAAAAATACGACAATGTGCAGTAATCAGTAATGAACTAAAAAAAAATGTGTTTGCTTTCCCCCCCCCCATACTAAGTACTTATCCGGTACAATGTGTGCAGTTTTATAAGAAAATGAGCTGGTAAGTTTTACAGAGCATCTTAGAGAATCTGCCACAGTTCTTCTGGAGACTTTGACTGTCGCACACGCTTGTTTTTTTTCTTTTTTGCAAAAACCCAGGAGCCTTCATTATGTTTATTTGGCTGAAAAGTGGTCTCGCATATGTTGCTTTCTTTACTGACATACAAATATTTTTCAAATACAAATAATATTTTGGAAATGTAATGTTCTAAAATGTTTTTGTACTGGATCTATAACAACATTTTGTACTAAAAAAATGCCTAAGACTGTTGCACAGTACTGTATATATAGTTGGTAGGTGACTAAGAATATGGTGTGAAAAGAAGCTGTTTTCATCTATTTTGGATGAGACCCTGAAGGGTTGGTTGTGGGACTTTTTAGGTCTGGAAGTGAGACTGGAGTGGGAAAAAGGATCCAGGATTCATCCAGCCTTCTGGACTGAATTATGGAGCTGTGAGTGAGAAGTATAGAAGTGTTCTTCCCATAAAATAAATATGAGCAGGTGAGGCTGTGAAGAATGATGGGCTTTGTATTCAAGTCAGTTTGTTTAAAGTCTCATGGGTTTTCTTCTGCATTTCCCCCTAAGTTCACTTCCCCGTTTTATTGCAGTTTATTTTTTTTCCCCACAAATGCACTTCACGGTGGTGTGACACACCTCAGTTCTGTAACTACAGTGCATATATTGAATTCTGTTGCTCTGCACCCATTGGTTGAGGCATAATTACAATTACAGTAATTTTTACTAGGTGAATTAATAAGCATGTGCATATAAATCAGGATCATGCAGTTATGAGGAAAAGCTGACGAAACCGAATGAACTTCAGAGCAAATCCATCATATAATTTTCCTGCTATCATACTGGAGCCTATTTGCCTGGTGGGCTAGCTAAAGTTGTCTCGATGTTTGCTCGGCATTGACTCCACATTCTGTATTAAGGCCTTTCCTCACTGGATACGACACAAATTTTTGCGATGCAAAAATACGATAAATTGTTGCACATAGAGTATGCACACCTATATTTATTCCCCCTGACTTAATGGGCAGATGTAAGCGTTCACAGTTTTCTGACAAATGTCCCTCGCTTCATTTCAGCAACAGACATGAACGTCAGGCTACAGTAATCATGTGTGGGGTTTGAATGACGTTCCTCAGGTCCCCTCATTTGAACGATGCCTACCGAATTTCATTGTTAGTGTGTAAAGACTACTAAGAGCACATGTATTTAATGAGCTCCATGATTTTGTGTGAAAATTTGGACCTGATGTCCAAGGAGCTTTAATGCGTACTGTGTGTGCTGCTAGTTGCTTAGTGTAGCTTAGTTTGTAATTCCTATACCCACACCATGGTATTGTATGTCATTCTAGAATGCTGCTGAATATTTTGATATGTTTTTCTGTTTTTTACTCATAATAAGTCTGTGTAGATTCTCTGCTGTCAAATTTGAAAGACGAGTATGAGAGAAATACACTGGAACTAATTATTGCATGCGTTAAG
The DNA here is from genome assembly GCA_030068235.1 of Notoglanidium macrostoma. Lineage (NCBI taxonomy): Eukaryota > Metazoa > Chordata > Actinopteri > Siluriformes > Auchenoglanididae > Notoglanidium > Notoglanidium macrostoma. The sequence goes on along the minus strand of JAQQZR010000001.1, from coordinate 18,193,991 downwards.
AGACTGATTGATTTCAGCCCAATCTAGCAATCTGGTTACAGCAAGACAGCAAGACAGGCCTCCTGCTCAGACAGATGTTTATCTGTGAAAGATATCTAAATTCCACCTGAAAGACATCTAAATCCCACTTGTTGTTTTGCTTGACACAACTTATTAAGTGTAACGTTGTTATATCAGCTAATGTCTTTGCCAATACTACAGATTAATGCTGCCCACATCAATAACGTTTTGTGCATGTGTGTTTTAGTCATAGCCTGTTGGTCCTTGCACTTTATTTTATTTTGGGATCTACCTTATACCAAAGTCTCAAGTCTCTGAGCTGCAAGTCTGATGTAACAAAATAACACTTTTTTTGGTGCTCACATATAAAGCATAAGAAATAAATGTATTTGTTAGATATCGGGCTGCATAAAATATTTGCATAAACCAGACACTGTATTAGGAATACATTTAGGCTAAGGCTACAGTAACTCAAATAAACCATGTGCAGAAAAGCAATACATTGAAGGTTAAGGTGGATGGGCTACATCGGATTCCGCTTTTGTCAGCTATGAACAGGAATGTGAGGCTACAGTGGGCACAGGTTTACCAAAACTGGACAGTTGAAGACTGCAGATGCATCTTCTGGTCTGATGAATCATGATTTCTGATGGTAGGGCTAGAATTTGGCATCAACAGCATGAATTCATGGACCCAATGAATTCATGCTGTCTCCAGGTCAGGCTGGTGGTGGTGGTGTAATGATGTGGGAAATGTTTTCCTACACTGAGTCTTGTACTACCGATGAGAATCATTTGAATTCCACAGCTTATCTCATTGTTCTTGATGACGATGTACATCTCTTCATGAGCACAATTTACCCATCTTATAATAACTAATTTTGGCATGATAATGCACCACGTCACAAACCGCAAGTTGTCTAAAACTCTGCATTTTAACTGAACATGAACATTACACTAAATTCAGATTATTTGGCCTCCCCAGTCACCATATCTGAATCCAATAGGGCACCTTTGGGATGTGGTACAATGGCAAATGTGCAGTTGTCAAATCTGTAGCAGTTTTTTCATGCAGCCATGTCAGAATTGTCCAGAATCTCAACGAAATAAAAAAAAAAAAAATGTGTGCCAAGAAGAGGCTGTTCTGAGTGCAAAATGGGTCCCAGTATTCGTATGGTGTTCCTAATGAAGTGGCCAGTGAGTGTATATCTCTTTTGTTAATGTCCTTTATTTTTATCACATGGCACTTTTATAATAAAGTTGAGTCCGAGTATCTATCTCTGGCTTATATCATTTTGGCTAATTTAGGTTGTAAGGTATTTGCTCTCTAGGCTTGTCATATTCCATTATTTTTCTTTTCGCGGAATTCCGAATGCTGGCTTTAAATTTCCAATTAATAATATGTTGTATCAGCACTGCTTAATCTGACTGTTATTAAAGTTTCAGCTTTCTGCACTTGTCACGTTGCCAGTTTGTAGGCAGTTTTCGGGGGACTTTCTTGGCTATTTGAAACATCCATTATGATTTTAATGTAAAATATTTATGAGTTGCTGCTATTTCTGTGCTAGTTCACTGTGGGCCCGTTGAAAGTGACTTTATTGCTGAAGCAAGTTTTTTAATAAGCATTATACTGCTTATTATTTGTAAAATAGAAAAGAACAGTTGGTAAGCACTACCTGCACTTTGAAATGACACCAAAGTGATATTATACTAATGCTGTCCATGATATGTGTAGTATTTACAGTATGCGGTTTTGTTTATTTTGATACAGATTACTAAGGGTGTAATAATACATTGTGACACGATACATTGCGATTGGAATAAGGTGAAGTGCATCATGAAAATGGGGTGATTAAAAGCATGTATAGTGTAAACATTTGATTAATTACAAATCTAATGAAATTGCACTGTTTGAACACAAACTTCCCTTAAAGAGAGCATATTGACCATAACACTTACGCTCTGGTTTATGATTATCGATATGCATTATAGGTTATAAGGTTACAGAACCATGTTAACAGTTAAAAAGGGCTCATCAGTTGCTTTCCAACGACAACAGCTGCAATCTATTGGTGCCCAAGAAAGAGGCCAGCCATATTAGCCGACATTGGAGCTCTATTTTTTATGGTTAAAAGGATAACCTCATGCACTGCTATGGAGCTCATTATCTTTCAACTGAGCATTGTCTCCAGGTCAGAGACTTCATAAATAATATTTATAAAATTTATACACATATAGAACGTTTTGTTTACAGTACTGTGACTTTCCTACTGACAAAAATGCACATTGTTTTGCATTGTTTTTAATTTGGAAATATAAAAAGGATTCTTTTCAGCTTTTCATTCTTTTTCAACTTTTTTCAGATTGCATTCAAATTCTTTTCAAAATATTCTGAGAATTAAGTCCGATTGGAGCGGTATTGTGATTCAAATCATGGCCGGAGTGTATCATTACACCTCTCATGTAGTTTGAGAACGTTCATCTAATGTTCATGTTACCTACCCCATCAGTTTGGCGTTCAAAAAACCTATTTCAGTTTATATACAATTTATAAGTGTGCACAACACGCATGTAGTGAAGAGAGGATCTGCGGCTGCACTTCTCTTTCTCTCCCTTATCTCACTGCACTGTCTGGATGCTTATTATAGTGCTGCATCACAGCAATGTCATGTTTCCAGTCAGATTAAAGAATTATATTGGCAATATTACTTTGAAACTCTTCATAAACCCCATGGAAGAGGTATCACAACATGTTTCTAGATTCACCTCGCACTTCAATCAGTCACTGTTTGCCTGAAGGCTAGTTGATGCAAAGTGCCACAGTTACACATGACATTGTGTGTATCTCTTACCCATAAACCCTATTTCTTGGCATTGCAATGCAGATGTGCTTTAATAGCAAACATACAGCCAGCTTTAACTTTTAAACTGTAAAGCTCTATGTCTGGTAATAACAGCAAAGAAAACAAATGGTTCAGGATATTACCAGGAGTCTTTTCCACAAGGTCCCTGCTGTTTTTTGATGAATATTTCAACAGCATTAGTATTGAGGTCTCAAAAAAACATTATTTGAGGTACCGCTCTCTCTCTTTTTTCTCTCTTTCTCTTTTCCTTTCTGTGTTCGGCTTGTTCACACATTCAACTCTGGTTCATGCTGTATTGACCAAAAACTTGGACTTAGGCACTGCATTATGAAATCATTGTATTGATGCTTCCAGACGATACGAAGCCATGAAACAGCAAACAGTATCTGAAGTTTTCCCAAGATGGAATCACTAAATAAAAGACTACATTATAATATTAGATATAGTCTGGGAGCCCGTTGGGTCTCAGTGCAGGCTGCCTGCAGTTATAAAAGGAGGGCTCGATCTGTTTCTTCCTGTCCATCCACTCTAGAACACCACCAGGGAAAGATGCTTGTTGCCCAGGTTTGTGCATTTTAAAAAGCCTGAAGAGATCTGAGATTCAAGTTTGATGCTTCATTGTCTCCTGGCTGTGATTCATTATGGAGGCAAAAGTAGGGCGGAGGAGGGAGCTTGTGAAAGTGAGCTGCTGTTTCTGCAGATATACAATGTTCCCAGATGGAGCTTGGTACAGGTTCTCTACAAGAACTTTGATTTCTTCCACCTGCTACAGAGAGAACAGGCACATTGAGGGCAGTCTTTGCATAGCAGCAAGCAAGGTTGAGCTTCTCATCCATCTACCACCCTCGCATGCTGAAAAGTTTCTAGCAAAGACTGACTAGACTGAGTGCTTTCCACCAGGGAGTTACCACCAGGCAGCCAAATGTGAAATCAGGAGACTTTTCCTCCAATGTTTTCACCAGAGATCACTTCAGAAGAGAGTAGAAGAGCGAGATAAATTGGATCCAGGCCTCCCAGCCTTCTGTTTGTTTTCCTCCTCTTCCCCCAGTTCTGCTTGATTGGAAAAAGCCATCAGTGCTGAAATGGCTTGCTGTGAGGCTTCAGTGGCCACTCCTGTTGATCCCAGGCCCGGGAGATCACGACAATAGAAAGTCATTTTCTTACAATTGCTGTGAAAATAACTTCATTGGGAATCAACTCAGGAACGTGTTTGTTTGCGGTGTGAGGTGCATTTGGTCCTGAAAGTGCTTTTGGTCTTTTGTTCACAGCACAGAGCCAGGAAGATGCAAATGAGAGACCGACATTAATAAATTGATCTCCTGTGGAGTTCAGATGTGTAATAATTCAAGCGTACTCCATGGTAAATCAGGGCTGTCAAATTAATGGCTGCAAGAAAGTGTTGACATAATGAAAGCTTGTTGTGGCCCACGTGTCAGTTAAAAATCTATGAAACACATGACTAAGCTGGCAAAAATCCAGGCATTCAAAGTTAGCTAGTTATCTGAACAACCATTGAGAGGATTTTGAGTAGCAGTAGCAATTAGCAGATGTTCGAACACACAACAAAAGACCTCTTATTGTGTGTAGACTTAATTTCAGCAGCTGCCTGAGTGGCAGACATCATGTGATTACTCCAGATCAACTTCTCAAGCATCATTGTACAAAAAAAAAAAAAAAAAAAACACTTTTGTGTTTATCTTTACTCCTACAGGAAATTTGTCTTGCTGTCCAGAGGTGAGTCGAGGCGGTGCGGGGCGAGGCAGGGGGAGCTGCTGAGCGGATGCCTGTAGCGGCGGGCGCCGCGTGCCCTCGACAATGAGCCGGCTGATGCTGGGCCGCACTCTGGAGCGGGTCTGCAAGGCTGTGCTGCTGCTCTGCCTCGTGCACTTTCTCATCATGATGATCCTGTACTTTGACGTCTACAGCCAGCGCTTTGACATCTTCAGCCGTTTCAACAATGGACGTGGTGCCAACACGTCACGCTGGCCTCACCATTCCTACTACAACTACTCCAGCGTCAGGCCCAATGCCACCTTTGCCAGCTATGTACCCGCCTCAGAACTGCTGCCACCCAGCGGCAAGCCTGAGCTCAACCGCACACACCCGACCCCCAAGCCTATTCCTCCGTGCCCAGAGGTACCACCTGGACTGGGTAAGTGCTTTAACTTTTAATTTTTTATTTATTCTTTGCTTGTTGTTGCATTGTCTATACTTAATTATGAGATGAAGGTATGGTGTCCGTTTTCTTTTGCTGTATTGTGATCAGCAATAAGCTAAAAGCTAACAATGTTGCTCATAACGTTTATCAATTATATGAGTTTTCCAACAAAATAATTTAAAACATATAGTATATCCACACTGCAGTGTTTTACATTATCTGTCTTTGTATTATTTTAAAATGATAATTTAGAAGCAGGTACTGTTATGTACTAAAGTTGTAATATAAGATTGCTTTTCTCCAGTTCTTAGCATTATTTTGCGGCAAATGCTTTTGTGTGTTTCGGGAGTCTGTTTAGTCAGCTCCATTATTTTGTATCACAGGAAAGGGACAGTGAGCTAATGACTCAGGAAAGGCCTGGGGCCTCATAGTAACTAAATAAAACGGACAAACTGTTCATCGGGATGATAATGGAAGCTCTGGGAATGTCATATGCACCAGTATGTAATTATTGGCAGCTTAATGGGAGAGTTTAAAAGTGAAGAAACATATCAGGTATTAAGACCAGAGGCCATTTTAACGACAAGAATAAAACATCAGTCATAACTACAGTGTGATGAGCCGATCAAACAGCTAGTCATATTAGGGAATATGAGAATGAACAACAAGGATGGCGGATATCTTCACGTCTAGAAACTCTTAATTAGCATGCATTGAACAGGAGATATGACAGAAGCTTATTTATATGTGTGTGTGTGAGAGAGAGAGACCCAAAGCTGCAGGCCTGCCTCTCCAAAGTGCCGTTCTCTGTAGATTCTAATTAGTCTAAAAGCTGCTTTGCCTTCTATACGGAGAGGGGAATCAAGAAGTGATTTAGTGTCAATATTCTCCTTGGTACGACCCATTTCATCTGAGATGCTGAGCTGCTTCGTTGTCTCCCACTAGAATATCACAAACCCTGGTGGGTGAATGCTGAACCTTCTCAGGGAAAAGATTCTTACAGGGAAAATCTGAGCGCTTTAACAGGTCTGGAGTCCTGTAATGACGGCTTTACACCTAAAGAATTTTCGCTGTCGCACACTAATTTCCAGTGTTGGACTAAAATCATGAGAGTTTTGCTGGAGTTGTAGCACGTCAGGGTAGATGTCATAAGTCAGTGTTTTTAGTGTCTTGAGATTCAGATAAAATCAACCGTGTTTAATATTAGCCCAAGTTTTAAGTCTTGACTCATGCAAATAATAACGAGGACACTGTCAACATCACAGACATCCCACTTCCTGGGATCCCACATTGATAGTGGCTCCCTGACTCCCGCAAAAATTATATATAATATCCCGGAAACAAATTTGTTGAGAGTGAGTGTGTGAGCATCCTTTGTGAGAATTTAGAAGCAAAATGATCACTATTCTATCACTATTCGATTACTATTCTATCACACTATAAACATATCTTTTGCTATGTCCATGCAGAATAGACTTGATACCACATGACCTCTTGCACATGTAGTGTCTATAGAGGAAAAATGGAAGACACTATGGGTCTCATGTATCAAGCCGAATATGAACGGACTTATGTGTAAATTGTTCGTATTAGCGTTGAAATGAAAACACAGCAAGGCAACCCAAATTCATTTTAAGACAAATAAGGCTAGTTGTTAAGTTAAGATGGAATGTCATCATATACCATCATATAAAAGGAGGATGGACTGTTCTGTGCACAAGGTAGCTGTAAGCTGAGGTAATGCAAATGGCAGTATTAATATTACTGGAAAAGTCAGCACATGATGGATGTTTAGAGACCGGTATGTTTTGTTTTTTTTGGAGGATGACAGCTGGCTTGTAAGTCGGTTCGGTTTGGTCAATTTAAAAAAGCTTTGTCATGGTTTGGCCTGCTCCGATAGCAGAGAAACTCTTGATTAGCAGTAATATATATTTTTTTTTTGTCAAGCTATTTTATTTTGACCTTATATTGCACATGATGGACGACACCGAATTCACCTCCGTTATTTCTCTCTCTATTTTGCCCTTTTCATGGCTCTGATGGATACACAGTTAAATAATTTTAAAATTTTTTGTTCTCAAAGATGTCAGTCAAAAGTATTTCAATGTCTGCCTCATAGAAATTCTTCTTTTTTGGTCCTTTTACGCTTTCCGCTCTGGGAACTCCTTTTATGGAGTTTTGTGGGTGTCACCAAATGCAAATATGCAAATATTTACACACAACTTTACTGTGTTGGATAGCTGTGAGTGAATTTTATGAAGACCAAAATACGGGCTTGTACTGAGAAGGATCAAATTTGTCCTAAACAAATGTTAAATATTATGCACTGAATATTAAACTCCTAGTTACTGAACAAACAATGGATGGATGAATGGATAGATGGATGGAGTGAGTGAGTCATGGGTACACTCAAAACCTGCCGCTGACGTATTACACATCGTGTGTTTATCAAGAGTTTTACTCACTCACAACTGTTAGCCATGAATATTGTGCCTTTCCTTTTCCCTACTATTGAAAGAGTAATAGTAGATAGTAGTAGTAGGTATTTGAATATGAATAAAGTTATGTACATAATGGAAACCAAATTGTCTTTGCTATGCTGTAATTCATTCATGAACAATGATGAGCCATTATTCACAAACATTTGCTAGGGAAATATGTCTAGCACTCTCTGCTATGGTAATGTAAGAATTTAATAAAATATACATATTATTCCTTTAAAAAAATGGTCAGTGAATAGGGGTGCGAATTGTGATAGCCAAAAAATTGTTTTGAATTTCGTAAACAAATGGTAAGTATCATGCAGCCCTGTATCGTGTATAAACAACTTTTGAATTCCTAAAATTGCCGCAGCACTCGTATTGCAAAAAACAAATTTTTTATATATTTAAATATCTGTATTTTTTATATATTTTTTTTGGAACGCTGACTACACTATGTTTTGTAGTGCGCAACAGGGAGCAACCGAAGTTCGCAAATTGCACAATCACCTGGAGACAGAGAGTGTCTGATGCCCTAGCTGTTTCATGTAAACACATACAATAAATCACTGAACGGAGGCTGACGAGAAAAAGCAGTTCAAGCTGACAGTGTGATTATTTCTACAGAAAAAAAATTAACAAAAGGACGAAAACAAATCATGAAGGAGTGAATGAGTGTGGAGACCCAGGCAGTAAACACTGTTTTGTACAGGGGGGTTAAGATTACTCGGAAGTTTGCACATTCCTGTTTTGAAATGATGAAATCAACAAGATGTTAAATGCAAGTTAGGTTTTACAAGTTGGGTTGTTTGTATTCTTTTGCATTATTGCAAATCTCGTCTTTGTCTTTCACTCTTTGGTAGTGTCTGTGCTTATTCCAGTTCTGAGTCATGGGTTTATTTCACTGTTGGTAATATTATAACTAAATACTTGTTGACTGTAAGTTAGAAGAGACCTGAATGAGGCCCATTTCAAATAAATTAATTAAAGAATGTTACTACGGATGCAAATTTGTGAGCTTCCTATTAAGGATAACAAGGCTTAGATTCAGTTCCTGTTATATTTAGATAGTTTTGAGTAAGAATGAACATGGGCTTCTGTTTTTTGTTTTTTTTTTTAAGTAAATTGTAAAGCAGAGGGACATTTATTACCATTTCACTAGGAACATATGTGTAAATGTAAGCTTAACTGTATATTGTGCAGAAAGTGGTGCACAGTTAAAGTGTCCCTGAAGGATCGCAAGTTCAAATCTCAACAATGTTACAGCCATCTGTTGACTGAAGCCAAGAGAGGAAAATTGCCCTGAGTTTGGCAGGGATAACATACTGTCTCTCTCCTGTCAGTCAGAGTGACACTGGCCATTTGTAGGTGTCTGTGAGCTCATGTATGTGGAAGAGGGAAATTTGATTTTTCCTCCTAGTCTGTTAAGGCTGAAATAAGCTTCCAGTGTTCGTGATGCCCATTTTGTCATGCGCACAGTGTCCGCACAGACTTGTGTGTGTTCAGTGTGCATGTGTGAAAGTGAGCATGCGATAATAATAATAATAATAATAATAATAATACGTGATCCAGTAGGTGAGGGTAGCTACAGATGGTGATCGGGTAATGAAAGTTTGAAATACAGAAGAATGTTTTTAAAGCATTTTTCTTCCTGTTGTCTCATTCTTTTTCATCTTCTTCTCCTTCTAACATCAGCATTAAACATTAAAGAAGCTGTTCTCTTGAGGACGCCATGTTGCAAACTACAGCATATGCCTTTTGTGCTCTTGTATTTATCTTTGTCTTTGGGGGATTTGTCTTCCTTTTGGACCACATTCTTTGCTGCTCCAGGTAGGCCAGACAGGGAATTACAATTAATACGTAGTGCGCATGAGATCAGCCTGTGAGCTGAGACGCATCCGCATCAGCAGTATTCGACCTTACTTTGGAGACGCTAGCTCATGCACACGTCCGTGTCGCTGTTGCACGAAGCCACGCCCATGGAAGTATACTTCAGCCTTTACTCTGCCCTCTGATGCAGAGCTGTCGAGCTACACATGCTACTTCTGATATACCAGTGATCCTGACCCCGTCTGCTCTCCAGATCTGTCTGATCCGTCCAGATGTGCTACTTCTGACACGATGTCTGGTTTTCATCACCTAGAAACCGCTCGCTCCTGCTGAGGATGGCTCCGTATGAATAGCCTAAAAATACCCTTGGAAACAGTGAAGATGGCTTGCCATGATAGCAATTAAGAATTCAATTTCCATGAACAGTTTTGCACTCAAGTCTCCATCAGTGAAGAGTTGATAACTTCAACAAAATTGAATTTATGGTAAAACTATGGGGGGGAGGTTCCATAAAAAAAATTCTACTGTTCCTCATTGTCATTTTCACCATCAGTCCCACATCACCCACATTAAATAGGCTTCTCTGTATGATTTTGCTGTGTGCTTTAAAAGAAAAGTCATCTATATTGCATCTGTCAGACATAACCATTTGTGCCGTCTCTGACGGAAGGTTTAATTGATAGGTGGAGCATTTAATTTCAGTGGAAAATTATACCTGATTACGCCATATTAAATATGCTTTTTCCTCTCTCCTAGCAGTTAACTGAATATCCATTCATTAACCCTAATGGATATCCGAATAATAAAATTAGGCAGAAGGACCATCCCTAATATGAGTGTGTGCACATATGGGGATGGGGTTTGTTGGTATCTAGGATTGGATGCAATGAGCAGAATGATGAAAAGCGACAGTGCTACGGGGCACACAGTTTATTTTTTTCCCTCAGCACTGTGAAATTGCGACAGCAGAATGTAAACTGTGGAAGGCAGTGGCAGTTTACACAGTAGATCTGTGATGAGACATTAGAAATTGAAGCACGTAATCTGGTATAGAACTGTCATGTACAGCTTTAAATATGTGTGTGTGTGTGTGTGTGTGTGTGTGTGTGTGTGTGTGTGTGTGTGTGTTTTAACGTTTTAACTTTTAATTATGATCACACCAAGTGCTCAAAAACGGATGATTGCTTATGACTACCGCCTTTGGAGGATACTGAAGGAAGTGACAAACATTGGGTGGAGTTATAAGGGTTAATGCAATAATGAGAGATATTGCCAACCTCTGATGTAAGCATACAGCCATCAAGTACGACATCTCCCACAGCCCACACCGGGAACCTGATCTTTTTTTTTTCTTTATTATAATTTCCATCCGCTGTCCCTCAGCATGAAATAAGCAAAGACAAGAATGGCACTAATACCAATTATGGTGGAAATAAGCTATGCCGTGAATATGACAGATCAGCTGCAGCTGTGGTTATGCAACCGGAACCCGGACCTCAGCCACCGGGAGAACTGCCTCTCGCTGAGCAATGCATGTCATCAGTGGGGGTAAAAATACTCATTAGTTACACTGTCATCGGGCTGCATTTTCCTGGCTGTAATGAGGCAACCTATTGTAACAAATGCACTGCATCACCATTTGATATGCCTGCAAGCAGCGGGCCTTTACCACCCATACACTTCTAATGAGTTTTCACTAGGGCTCTTGAGCTGTTGAGTTGTGCTTTGTCATGCGACCCCTGTGTATTAGCTTTCCTCTGTCCTCATGCTTTAGCTCCTGACCTTATACACACAAATAATTGAACAGGTCTTGTAGAGACTTTAAGATATGATAGTTGTCTAATGCCGTATGCACTTTTGCAATAAATGCTGGAGTACGTTGCCATGAGTTATAACTCAAAAAATATGCCAGAAAGAGTCTTCTTTTTCCCCAATAAAAATGGCAGATGAGCCAAATGACATTTGAATCTCTAATGACTGACAATTGTGAAGGTGTTTTGAACTCTCCAGCATTAACTGACATTAAGTGACTCAGTGTGCATACAAAGTTAGTTATTTTGCCCGTCTACCACAGTATATAGGAGTTGAAACGAATAAATGTGAGCTCAAAGTGTAGAACTTTTGCTTTAATTTAAGCTTTAACTTAGGGTGTGTACATCCAAATCAATTTAATGGTGCAAGAATTCAGCTCTCTTTATGTGTCCCCTCTTTTTACGGGACCAAAAGTAATTGAACAGATGGCTGCTAAGTTGTTCCGTGACCAGGCGTGTCTTATTCCCTCATTATGGCCTTGTTTACGCTTGGTTTAAAAATGTGTTTTGGGCGATCGGGTCACAAGTGGACAGCCGAAACACATTGCCGTTTACACCCGTGTTTATCTTGAGTTTCCAAAGTATCCAGCTGACAGCTTGTGTTCAGATTTCATTACAGATTTTGTTACTGCCCACATCACTTCTGCTAGTGAAAGTGCCCCATGCAAAGTTATATTAAAAACATTAAACCATACCCTCATTATTTTCTTGCACTCCAACAACGTACATCGACGTAGTACCCTGTTGCCAAAACAACCACCAAGTCACATATCAGTGACATATTTTCCTGTTAAGTCCTTGTCAGGGATGCATCAGGACGCATTAGCATTTACACTACACAAGATTCGTAGTCAAATCCATCCCAGACCACCTCGGCAAGTGGTTTGAATGAATGCGTCTTGGTGGTCATTTACACTTGTATTTAGCGCTGTCGCAATCCGATTGCCCAAGATGCATTTTAAAACCAAGTGTAAACAAGGTCAGTTTTGCTTCTAACTAAGCAGATGAAAGGTCTAAACGTAATTTCAGTGTGGCCTATGCATTTGAAATCTGTCTCTATTAAGTCTGAAGTCCAAACCACGTTATGTACACACACGTGAGCTCAGGGACATCATAAGGCTGAAAGACCACAGAAAACAACTGTGGTGTATGACAGAAGAATTCTTATCCTCCTTCTTCTTTCGGCTTATTCCATGTTCAGGGCCGCCACAGCGGATTGTCTGTTGTCCTCTTTGTGTATTTGGCTAGGATGCCCTTCCTGACGCAACCCTCCCAATTCATCCAGGCTTGGGACCGGCACCACAAGACACTAACTGTGCCCCCTAGTGGCTGGGATCATTCACACTATGGGCAATTTAGAGTAGCCAATTAACCTAATATACGTGTTTTTGGACCGTGGGAGGAAACCGGCGTCCCTGGAGGAAACCCACACATACACAGGGAGAACATGCAAACGCTACACAGAAAGGCACCCTGGGTGATCCAGGGATCGAACCCGTGACCACCTTCCTGTGAGTTGACCGTGCTAACCACTACACCACCGTGCGAACCACAGAAGAATTCTTATCCTGGTAAAGAAAAACTTCAGGAGGTAGGGGTAGCTGTGTCAAAGTCAACAATCATGAGAAGACTTCAGAGTAAATTCAGAGGGTTTACCACATGATGTAAACTGCAAGTAAGCTTTACACTCAGGAAGGGCAGTTTGCCAAAATATGTAAAAAAAAAAAAAAAAAAAAAAATTCCTGCACAGTTCTGGAACAATATTCTACATACAGATGAGATGAGACAAAGACCAACTTGTACCAGAATGATGGGAAGAGATGAGTATGGAGAAGGAAAGGAACTGCTCATGAGTATCCGGTCTGAGCACCGTATTATTATTGCGTGGATGTGTATGGCTGACAATGTATTTATTGAGTGCTGAAAAAAATACAAAATACTGACAGCAGTATGAAATTTGAAGGTTCATGGAGCATATATTATCTGCTCACATTCAGCCAAATGCTTCAAACCTCATTGGATGACACTTCACAGTACAGATGGACAGTGGCCTGAGGCATACTTTGAAAGCAACCCAAGACTTTTTAGGGCTAAGAAGTGGAATATTCTTCAAGGGATAAATCAATCATCTGACCTGAATTCAACTGAGTATGCATTTCAGTGTATGAAGGCAAAACACAAGGCAAAACACCCCAAGAAAAAGCATGAGCTTAAGACAGCTAAAGCAAAGGCCTGGCAGAGCATCACCAGGGAAGAAAACCAGTGTCTGCTGATGTCTATGGGTTCCAATCTTCAGGCAGTCATTGACTGCACAGGATTTACAACCAAGTATTACACTCAATTTAATTTATGATTGTTAGCTTGTCTAATTACTTTTGGTCCCTAGGGTTAGTGCTGTAATTCCTTCACCGTGTACCTGATTTAGATGTAAATACTTTCAAGTTAAAGGCCTCAAAACAAATTCCTAATTCAAGAACTTTGCAGGGTTTTTAGGGTAACCGCCAGGCACTTGAGTGAGGGGGGAATCTGCCACTCATCTATAGTTAAATAGTTGAGACTTCACACCATCTTATTAATTGCTGTAAGCAACATATATTTCCTATAAGAAGAAGAAAGAAAGTACGCATATAATCCATACTACAGCTTAGCTGCAACCAGACAAGTGGAAGAGCCTGGTGGTTACCATAAAACCCTGTATATAAGCACAGTCCTACTTTAGGTTCTACTTTAGACGTGTGATATGGGATTATGTTATTCCCCACCCTCATCTGCAGGACTATAGAGCTGTGACAAATTATTTGGTAGCTACAGTGAAACTATATAAAGAATGTGTGTAGTAGCATGAATGAGAGAATTAAAGGAGTCAAAGCTTATAGCTACAGCACCTAAACGCATAACTGACTTTAAGTTTGTTCCAACAACCAAGGATATTTTTACTTAATAAGCAAACGCAAGATGTTGTGTTTTTAAGCTGGCCATTAAAGAAGGAAAGAGTAGATAGAAAGAGGTAGAAACTTTCAGCATTTTAAAGCCATGACTCTTCACTATAATCCATCAAACTGGGCACACCAGCAAACACAGCACATCGTTTTTTTTGGCTCTCTGGTACTCATCGTCCTCTCTGCTAATGGAAGAGGGACTGTGAAGATGCCATGAGGAGGAGGGTGCACTTTAGTTCTGAAGGCCAAAAGGAAGCTGTTCACGAGTGAAAAACATGATTCAGCTCCCTGTTGGCTGGACGATTCAGCACTACGAGTTGTACAGTATGTCGTGACTGGGTAGAAAGTTGGATTTTGGCTGCTAAGACAGGACTAGTGAGTCTGTGGCAAAAGCTTTGGGGAATGCCAGATGGCTTTGACTAGAACGCTGCCAAACATTTAGAAATATGATCTTAATTAGGACACAAACAAATAAAGCAGAATTGCTTTACCAAAAAAAAAAAAAGGTAGTTAGAAATTGACGACTGCACAAATTATTAGAACTTTTTATTTTCTGACAGCAAGTCATACCTGACATGTGCAGAATGTCGTGACAGGTGCAGACCCATCAACTTTCTCTTTCATTTAATCCAGTTTTTCAAGTGTAAAATCTCTTAACTTGGGTGCGCACCAAACAACTGAACTCGGGTCTGAAAAAAAACCTGAGCTCTTGGGCCTCATCCTGGTTCAGTTAATTACTGGTGAGAACAGTTTTATGATGGACCATCGATGAATTGATGTGAAATGGATTAAATACTTACGACCACGGGCAAGTTTCATATTTTAATATTTGTTTTTGAATTCATTGCGTAAGCTGCTGCTACCTGATTTGCATCTCTGCTCACATTGTTAGATTTGCAACAGTCTGGTACAGAGGATGATGCAGATTCTCTGACAGGACATGACTCTTTTGTTTGTGCTGAACGATAAAGAACTTCTTTTCCAGCAGAACATGCATTTATTTCTAAAGTGCTTGTAGATCAATGCAGGTGAATTTGTTGTCTTGTAAACTGCTACATCAGATCTGCTGTGTTTGAGTGCTAAAAATAAACCCAGCTATAAAGAGTTCAAATGACTTCCTTCTGGTGAGGTTAGAAAATGAGTTTGTTTTCTACCTGATTTTGATCGTATACAGATTTATGTGAAACAGGACACTGTTTTTAATCACCTTCAAAATTCCATTACTTTCAGTGAAATAAAATTGCAAACCGAAATTACTGGATCATCTGTTCCTGAAACTGTGTTAGCAGCTGATTTTATTTATAGCAAATTTTTAGGGGCATCTGAAAAGTTAAGTTTTAAAAAGTTAGTTTTTTTCTGCGGCAACCTTAGACACAAGCCCGTTTAACTCGTCTTCAGTTCTACTCAATCTACTTGTTCACTCAGATCTTGGACTAACTCTAGTCCGCTGTGAAGGCTGTCCGTTTATTTATTCACTAACATGTTAATTGGGGTTTTTTTCCATGTAAATATGGTCTATGTGAGTAAACTGGGGTGCGTTATATATCATAAATGTCTATTGGGAGTCTGCTTTCATGAAGCTGATTCATTTTTTGCACTCGTTTTTATGTCATAGAATGGTCTCAAGGAACAGATGAATGGTTTGTTCATAGATAATTGCGAGTGCTAAAAATCTGTGGATTGTTATATGCAGCTATGATTAATGCAGGCAAATGAGACAAAAAAAAAAATGGGACTTTGTACTCTGTGAGAAAACATTCCAAGTGTGATGACCAGGTTTCATAAGTAATTTTTTTAATGTTCCTGAAAATATGTCCTGATCAGAGACGTCTATTTATCTGATAATAGCAATGTGTTACTCTGGGGAATTATCTTTGAGAAAAATGTTAGTATTTTTTTTTACTTCAGACATGAACCAACCTCTTAGCTGGCATGTGATGTGCTCTTTTTATTTTTTTCTTCTTTTTTTTGTAAACCCCATTATCTCCCTAGTTTTTGTCTGACAATTCCCACCCACCAGCTACTTTTCCTCTGTCGCATGACGGCCTCCAACCAGGAAGATTAAAGGTGAACACATGCTTCCTCCCAGACACGAATCCAATTACGACATCTTTTCAAACCGCTGCTCATACCAGGTCATATGGCAGTTAAACACACTCAGAGGAAAGCTCTAAACGCCCCCTTCCATGTACCAGCTCACGGAGTCAAACTTGTGATGTCTGCTTTTCAAAGGAGCCAAGAACTTGCCAATCTTCCCACTATGATGAGTGTAAATACCACTACAGAAATGACAGCGACCCCCTCCTTAATCTGGCCTCCACTAAAACATCATCAGGCATCCAGAACCACCCTACTTACTTCTCTTTGTCATGGTTCCATGTGATGTACTTGATTAGTAGGCTAAGAGAGCAAGTACACATTTTGTGTTTGGTTCATGCAGCAGTAAACCTCAGACAGTCAGGAGACTTGCACTTGGCATAGCAAGATGAGATGGATCATTTCCTCAGGGATGATGCCATTATTCTCCATCTGAGAGAAATGTTGCAGGAGCTCATTTCAGTGAGGGTGCTTAGACTGGTTCAGGAGCAGGAGAGAGAAAAAAAATTG
Source organism: Notoglanidium macrostoma (assembly GCA_030068235.1). Lineage (NCBI taxonomy): Eukaryota > Metazoa > Chordata > Actinopteri > Siluriformes > Auchenoglanididae > Notoglanidium > Notoglanidium macrostoma. The sequence continues at coordinate 18,177,303 of JAQQZR010000001.1, read as the reverse complement.
GATTGCTTCTATTTGATGATGCTTCCAAAGTGTTTTAATTAGTATTTCTTTTTTGTTGAAACTAAGCTAAGGGATCATTCAGACCAAATGACAGCAGGTGTATCTGCTTACTTACTACACACTTTGTACACACTCGCATTGGCAGCAGTTTTTTTCAAGTTGCTCCGTATTGATTGCTAGTGGGCGTATGTGCCATGGTTTAACGTGTAGTGCCTGTCTAGTGTACTTCAGGCACATGAACTACATCAGTAGCTACAGATCATATACAAAACCACCCTTAAGTGGTGTGCTTAGGTTTCCATTTGTAGTAGATTAAAATGCTATTAAAGTATATGAATTGATACGGAATAATATAGGGTTTGCATAGTGGTCAAGCGATCCATTCAGATTCTTCGCAGCATCTAATGAAGCAACAGCTGTGCATGTATCACAATTAAATATTGCAATTTCTTCTCCAGCTAAGCTTTCTTTGAGGTGAAGTAGTTGTGTTTGCACAAAATTCTGCTGTTAGCAAGTTGTGTGTTAGCTGTAGCAGAAAGATGTGTGTGTTTGTGCACATGTTGCTTCATTTTTTTTATTTAGTTTTCCAGAAAGTGTTGAATCTTACTGGGACACCCAAGTGCTCCTGTATACCAGAACGTCAAGATTTCAGGGAATTTTCCAGTTCATGCTTGTTGTTGTTGGAAAGATATTTCCCCTAGCTACCATGCTAATGTATTAGTATGCTAGCATAGTAGCTCATAAACAGAATGCTTAGGAGAAGCTTTTTTTTTTTTTTTTTTTTTTTTTTTAAACTACTGTGGCCTCTCCTGATTTGAGATAAAGAGCTACCTTTTCACAGAGCGAGCGTGTGGGCTTAATTAATTTTACATGATTATCGCACCTCACGTAATATAATAACGAATAGCCAAATTTATTATGCAGTGTGACTTTATTATTTCCCAGTGTGAACCGTGATATCAGTGGCCATGTCATTAGTTTGAAGAGGAAGAAAAGCACAGCAATGGAGAACCCAATGGAAAAGGATAACTCTTCAGAAAAAAGAAGGTAAAATAAAAAGCTCACAGGTAATCAATGCGATCCACCATCTTGCTGCTACTGTTTGTTTCCTTTTTTGATTGTGCACCTCCCTTACATGATGACGCAACCTTGATTACAATGATTCAGCTCAAAACTGGTGGAAACGCTTGCTGGCACACTAACCGGCACCAATTTTCAAAGAATTCTTAACAGAATCGGTTCAAGAACCCGTTCCCTGTTGGTTGAAACGCAGTAGTGTTCTACATAGAACTTTCAAGGGTATTGACGAAACCCCAGTCTAATTGATCCTACTTAGCATGATATAATTTACATTGTTCTTCATGAGGTCTAGTTGTTTAGTCAAATTTGCATCAGACCTTGTTGTTTGTGTCTATTTTCTATGTTCAAGATGAAAATACAATGAGCCTGACATTTTTTGTGCCACATTTGGGATCACATTCAGGAATCCGTACTTTCTTGATTCTTCAGGTTTGTTAACATTTTATTACCCACGATATAGTCATCTGTTCCTGTTTGGTTTGAATCAATGTTTGGGGGGAAAAAAGAAGTCCCTGGCTGTAGCTACGTGATACCCTGTATGTTTGGCTTCAATGAATGTGAATTAATGAAGTAAAGGCCTTAGAGGCAGTGGGTCACATTGTGAATAACATGGTAATGATGATGAAATTGGTTGCTTATTGCCCTTCGAACCACTGAACAGTGTAGAGTTGGCTAACACATGCCTTTTCAGTACCACTGGAGCTTCGGTTGATAAAGCATACAAAATATCTTTAATGAAGACAGCAAAGAGCTCTCATAGGCACTGTAACTGTGTTTAAATGAGGCTGCTTCCCGTGGGGCCGCACATTTCTGCAAGACTGTCCTGTCTTGATGACCCGCTTGCCTTCCTGTGTGCTCAGTGGGTTCACTCCACCACCATAACATGGTTAATGGATTCGCAGTATTAATACCGTCAAAGTGGAGTAGCGTAGCTACAGCGAGACTATGGACAGGGATTTAATGAATGCCAAACGTGATGAAACAGACAGGGGAACAAAATCGCTCAGGTTCCTGAGTTGCGCAGGTGGCTATTAGGATGTCCATGGTTTAACTATCCTGTACAGCAAACTCCTCTAAATGATGAATGACAAAACAGGAGCATGTTATTGGCAGCTGGAAGGGAAGTACAAAATAGCATTTTTGGCTAAATGAGCTGTGAAGGAAGATGGATACGTGGCTATACATATAAGCATGTAGCTACAAGAGTCATTATGCAGCAAGTATTTGGACATTTTTGTTTTTGTTATTTAATATACTTACAGCATATGTTTCCACATTTATATTCAAATTTACATACACACATTGTCTTTTGACTTCATCCATGTAAATATAGGAAAAAGTATGTGCTTGTAAGCACAAAAAAAGGATGTGTTTAAAAAATGAATTTCTTCCTCCTCCGGGAATGACAAGCTGAATTATTATTGCCGAAGAGTTATTTTTTGGTGTGGTGTAGGAACAGTGTTCATTGCAGTGCCTATTGTTTTGTGTGTAACTGCTGTTCCTGCAGCTTTCAGTTCATCCTGCAGCTCTTTTTTTGAAGTCTCTCTTACATTCTTCATTATTACTCTAATACTTTATTTTTAAGATCGTGCTGTAATGATTAAAAAATTGCATTAATTTAACAGTACAGGTTTTACCCACATTAATTTGTTGCTAGGTCATGATTATCATTATATTTTTATATTTTGTCTAAATTTTTCAGACTTTGGCACTCTGATATCGCACATGAAAAACAGACTTAAGTTCATAGTCAGAATTATGTGGCTCCAGCTGCTCCGAATACAGATGTGCTCAATTTTGCTCAATACCTTGTTACATGTGTTAAACTCAGCTCTCAATACTTCCCAGGATGTGTGGTGGACAAAGATCCCGCAATCTGAAACCTTTGTATACAGTAAGATTAGCTTCATTGCTATGTAACATGGTCATGCATATTTATAATTCATAGCTTCATAGCTCTGTTTCTGCCAAATATACACATACACAGTATGCCACAATTAGTTTAAAGCGCCTCAGCATAAATAGATTTAAAATGACATAACCAAACCTTGATTTAAAAGCCTTGTAAACTGGATGGATCAACCAAAAAAGCCAGATCATTTCACATCCTGATCCATGATGTCATATTCTGTCTTCATTATACCATATTAATAACGGATCTGATCTGACAGTGCGAGCCAGGCCTCCTGCGGCCTGTTAGAATAAAGGCCAAGAAAATCCAGGGTCATGACTGCGATGCGTTTCTTTCGGTTAAGAACACTGAAGCAAATCATGTTTTAACAGCAAAACTAAACATTACTCTCAGGCTTTTTACTTCTTTCAAGAACGTGAAGCATTAGAGCATTTCTTCATTAAATGCGTTCACTAGCGATTGTGCATTTTTATTGGTGGTTTATAATGGATCTTTTTACCCTGACTTGAAAAACAAGATTGCTTTTGACATTAGCAGAGATATTTCAGATTTTATGGATAGCCTCTGTTTGTGCGTTCTAAAGCACACAAGCACGGTAGATGACACGCAGGTCAATCTTTGTTCAGAAACAGTGAGGCAAAATTACAGGTCACTCTAGGTTACTGAAGGACATCTACGTATCGACTCTTTTTCTTGTGCGTGTTTGTACCAGGCGAGAGGCAGATGAGGCCGCATGCCTAGTTGCGGCCTCACTCCTGCCTCGGGTGCCGATGGAAATAGCTGTTTTTTTTTCTGGAAAGACAATAAATGTCTCACTTGATTTAGAAAGACGAATCCCTTTTTAAGCCTTCAGGAGTAATAGTATTTCCATATACATCACCTGCATATTGATTCAGTGATTCAGGTGATTATTGTCTTCCTTAGCTTTCTTTAAGGCTGGCTAGATGTCTAGAAGATTAGATGTTTGGTAAAAATAACAAAGCAATTACTGAGAATGAGTGCTAAGGGATGACCTATACCTCAGTAGGCGTTGTCTTTGCGAGACCTTATGTTTCTTCTGTAAAAATGGCATTTTCCAGCTAAAGAGCTGAAGAATTATGGAGTCACACTAATAGAAATGGATGTTGTGTTGTATCCTTGATAGACGCACAAGTAACAGTGAGTAGTTACACTGTTCTGTTGGAGGAGCTTTGTGCTGTAAGCTTTTACTGCAATTGGAAAAGGTTCTGTATGAGCCTCAGGCTTCCCGAATACAGATCCAAATTTGTAGAGAAGGGAACACAAATTATTGGTTTTGCTTTTGCATGCTTTTATTATGTCTAGTGGAAATAATAGTGAAAGGGAGAGAAGCTTAAATTGGAAAACATGAGGTTACATCTACTTTAGTGCCACAGAACTGTATACACATAACTACAGGAGTCTACAGAATATGGTCAGAGAACTCAGCTCAGATCCACATTGGTTGGGATACTGGGTGTTCATGCTGGCTGGCACTGTGCTTGGTTATTTTGAATGGCTTTAGGCAAAAAGCATCAGCAAAATGTAAATATAATGTCTCTCTCGGGTGGGCATTTAATACTGTTTCTAGTACAACTTTATGCCTTTAAGGGAAGGAGAGCTTAATGAATATGAGACATTTCTCAAGTTCTTAACTTCCAGGAAGTTCTCCCCCCCACACACAGATTCTAATATTTGACCCAAATAACTCTTTCTCCAGAATGATTGTCAATGCCTGTGGTTATGTCCTATATCTCTCTGTGTGCAACCCACTTCATTTTATGTTCCAATTAATTTACTGTATCATGATGCCCTTAAAACAGTGTCATAAACCACATGATTACTGACAGTTGTTTGTCCTCAGTCATTTTGATAGGTGGTGCCAGCATCTGACTGGAAGGAAGCAGATAAAGAAGATCAAAAGTATTCAGTTTCTCTCAATTACAGCACACATTTGGAGGACATCCGCAGGAAGTCTTTGATTTATGACGTTTAATCACAAAGCCATGAGGCAGTGTATCAAAGTTGGATGATTCGTTTTTGTCTTGCAAATTCGAAGCCATTTGTCTTTGTTTATTCTCTGTGTTTATTTGAAAGAGAACGAGCTTTGTGTTTTGTTCCATCAGCCCTAAGCTCAAATAGCTTTGTATTGGAAGCACTGGGAAATTGCCAGAGCTGGTTATTTTCAGCCACAGATGAGCAGCTGTAGGTAATTTGGTTCAGGCAGAATAGTGAAAGGTATTCACTAGTTTCTGACCTGATCATAAATCATGAGGACTTCAGATACAGTGGCATGATTGAGGTGAAGGCCATGCTTGGCTTGCTAACTCGAGACACATAGCGCAGTGTTTAAAATTAGTTATACTTGCTGTTTGGTTGGTAATGTTGGAGTGATGGCAGGAGTGAAAACTTAATACTTATTACCATAAATTCTGTCAAAAAGCTCTGACATTGCTCTCATATTCACTTGCAGAGACACTGCGGTAATTGCTGTCATAGAGCTCAGAGATTGCTATAATTATATCATGTTTCACAGTAGAACAGGACTGCAGGCATAAATAGGAAATTTGATTGACTTAAGTCAATAAATCAATTATTTGGGTGTTTTTCATTATTTCAAGAAATGTATTGCCTTAAAGCTACAAAAAAAGGATTTTTAAAGCCAGTTCAACATCAAGAAAGTAATGATCCCTGTTAATACTACTTCTGTTTGCATATTGTGAGCCAGGACCTTTTTTTACCTCAAGTCTCTAAATAACTTCTAAGTGAACATTTTTTTTAAATGTCATATCATTTCTGTCTGGTTTTGTTTTTTTTTATTTTATTTTATTTTTCTTTCTTTCTTTTTTTAAATTTATTTTTGGGTCGAGTGTAATGTTTATGGGGTGGTGTTCGGGTTGACCAATCTACTCATGGTTTCAGGTTTCAAGAAGCTATGAACTGTATATTCATTCTAGTGAAATGCTTGGTATCAAGTTCCAGAGCCGTGCTTACAGATAATAACAAGTCCTGCAAATCAAGGCTATACAGGATTGATATAACAGGATATGTAGGATAGATATATATAACCTAATGCGGCGTGGCGATGTAGCTTACAGCAGGTTATGGTCGCTGAACTGCTGGCTGTCCAGGTGGTACTCTGAAAACAGTGTGGGCTTTATAGATAATTGAAGTAGTTTTGAGGGCAAGACTGGCCTTTTAGGGGGGATGGTATCCATCGCACTCGGGAAGGTGCTGCTCTCATTTCTTGCAGCATAGCTCATAGTCTCTTGACAGGCCTATTTAATCTGCGACAATCCAGAGCCAAGGCCAGGGAGCAGACAAGCAGGCTAAACTGACTGTCTGCTAGCTGCACAGAATAGTCACTCGGGTTCCACCATATTGAGACTGTGTCTGTTCCCCGAGTTAAACAAAAATGTAGAAATGCTCATAAAATCTATAATATATGCACTTTGCAACGCTTTCGTGACAAACAAACATTCACGTCAGCTACTGCACAGAGTTTTATCAGTGATCTCCCTGAACTATCAACTTTGATTGCATCATCATAGGACTCCACCGAACTTGATCAGGCAACTAAATGCTTAGAGTCGACTTTTCGCTATACACTAGATAATGTAGCCCCACTTAAAAGGAA
>JAQQZR010000001.1:18126546-18166711 GCA_030068235.1 Notoglanidium macrostoma | reverse complement strand
GGGTAATATTATTCGTAAACATGGTATTAGCTTTCACTGCTACGCTGATGACACACAACTGTATGTTTCAGCAAAGCCAGATGATGGACACCAGCTTAATAAAATTGAGGACTGTATAAAGTGCATTAGAAAATGGATGCTAAATAACTTCCTTCTACTTAATTCTGATAAGACAGACGTACTAGTACTAGGACCGCATGCAGCTAGTTTAAAAAAAGTTTTCTGCTTATATAGTAACTCTGGATGGCCTTTCTGTTTCACCATGTGCCAATGGAAAAGACCTTGGTGTAATTATTGACTCCAATCTGTCATTTGAAGCTCGTGTAGACAATATCACTAGGAGAGCCTTTTTTCATCTCAGAAATATTACTATGATAAGAAATATGATGTCGCTGCATGATGCAGAAAAATTAGTTCATGCTTTTGTCACCTCTAGGTTAGATTATTGTAATGCCTTACTGTCTGGACGTTCCAGTAGCTGCATAAACAAGCTTCAATTAGTCCAGAATGCAGATGAGGGTTCTTACTAGAACAAGAAAATATGAGCACATCACCCCTATCTTATCTACACTGCATTGGCTTCTGATTAAATTTCGCAGTGATTATAAAATACTACTGTTGATCTATAAAGCACTGAATGGTCTCGCACCTCAGTACCTGAGTGAACTTCTGGTCCTTTATGACCTCCCACACCTACTTAGATCAAAAGGCGCAGGCTATTTGTTAGTACCTTGAATAGTGAAGGGGGCAGAGGGGCAGGGAGGGCAGGGGGCAGAGCTTTTTATGACCAAGCCCCTCAATTATGGAACAGCCTTCCGATTAGTGTTCGGGACTCAGACACAGATCTAAATCCATCCATCCATAATCTATACCGCTTTATTCGTCTCGGTCATGGGGAAGCTGGAGCCAATCTCAGCTGACTTCGGGCGAGATGCGTGGTACACCCTGGGCAGGTTGGCAGTCCACCACAGGGCCAGCATGCTCGCATTCACACCTATGGGCAATTTAGAGTAGCCAGTTGACCTAATCTGAATGTCTTTGGACTGTGGGAGGAAACCGGAGCATCCGGAGCATATTGTGTAGCTTACGGGAGACAAACAGCCATCGTCATATCTAATATGTGCAAATGGGATTAAGTGCAAATGAGTCTATAGTATGGTTATGGTGTACAGATGGTAGACATGATTTTGCAAATGTGCATAATATAATAATAAAACAAAAATATGAAAAATAGAATAAGAGACTGGTTTTCGTTTAATGAACAAACCAGCTGTACAGCCTGTTTGCTGTTTTCACTTCTGTACTAATTTGGACATTAATTGCTTAGAATATAATTGCTTAGCCAGTTATTGTTTTTGCTTCCAACTGCTATTAAATTCAGTTCAGGTTTGTGTGAAACTGTCAGTACCAGAGGCAATGATTTTTATTCCACTAAATGGAACTGCTCCTTGTTTTCAGCTCACTCTGTTCTCAAATGGCTCTCTTCTCTGTGGACACTAATCCAAGCTTCTTGGTACCAAAGGTTTGGTTTGGAGTTTTCGGTCAGAGTCATCTACTGCAGCAGACCTTCTGCTCATATATCCCTCCAGTTGGCAGGAGCAAGCAGTGCATGTAGTTCAGCTAAACCCCAGACATAAGAACGGCTACTGAACCATAATGATTTGGCCAGAGAGCAATGTGGCTCCATGATCAACCTCCCTGGAGCTGGTATCTAAACTCCAGCCTTTATCTGTTCCTTCACAGCACTGTTGTTTTCTAATGGTCATAGCCTAGGAGCAGAACGAACATTGCTGAAACAGCCTCCTATTTTGATCTGTTGTTTTTGTACATGCACTGATAAAAAATGATCAACATTTAAAAGGTCAAAGAAGTTAAAGTCTTTAGTAGTGTCAATGCCACTAGCATGCAATATTGATAGCAGGCTGGATACTTATCTGGTTGAATGTATAATTTCCAGGTTATGAACATTTCCAGGTTGTGATTGTCTGGCAGAGAAGCCAGTTTTGGAATTATATACTTCAGCTGGCTTGTATGCCCAAAGTTGAGTAAATATAAACAGAACTATGAGTACAATGAAACTGAGGAACACAAATGTGGGCTGATCCATGGAAAGGACATGCAAAGCATCACACAACAGCAGATGCCTACAAAGCCATTACGATACTTATTGAGAGCAGAGATAGCGGTTGTACAATAAATCTTTGCTGATACTATGTTCCCTAATTATTCATTCAAATTCTGTTATTGGTGAATAGGACTGGCATAGACAAAATACAAAATGTTAAGACAAAAATACAATTGTTACACAACAAAAAATTGTTTAGACTGGCTGGCATTTCAGTCTTGAATTTCCCTACATAACAACAGACATTGTCACAAAGCAGCTTCACAGAAGTATATACAGTATATAAGTATATAAATTCTGAATATAAACTTATGAATCTATCTATCCATCTATCCATCTATCATATATTTATATTTATATCTATCTATCCCTAATGAGCAAGCCTGTGGTGGGAAGAAAGCGGAAGAAACCTTGAGAGGACCCGGACTCAAAAAGGAACCTATCTTCATTTGGGTGGCACTGGATAGTGCGATTACAACTAGCATACTTCTGTAACTATGTTATATTGTCAAAAAAAGTACAGTTACATAATTCAGTATAGTTGTAATATAAAGACTGTTCTGTATCAGCTGATTCTCTGAAGGAGATTTGAGAGCAAGGCTGTTCATGGTAATTTAAGTCCTATGCCATTGTAGCAGAACTGCTCATGTCCACAGCAGTCCAATGCCATATTCACATAAGTGTATGTTGAGGCAGTTCATATAGTGCCATCCTCAACAGGAGCAAGTGGTTTTCAAGTGATGACTACCACAAGAAGTAGGACTTAAGGACGGATCAGGCAGGTCCGGAAAGCAGAAGGGGTCAGGATGCAGCTTGAGAGAGAGGGAGGGAGGGAGGGAGGGAGAGAGAGAGAGAGAGAGAGAGAGAGAGAAGAGAATAGCAGATTGTTAGGTATGCACATTGTCACGTAATGGTTAAGGAACAGTGTATATCATGTGCCTAAATTTAACACTCGGAATCATTTCTATTTACCTCTTTAATTGTCCAATTACTTTTGAGCCTGTGAAAATAGATTGATAGAAATTGATAGACTAGGAAAAATGGCTGTAATTCCTCGATGGTTAATGCAATATTTTAAACCCCTTGAATTAAAGCTGGAATTCTTCACTTCTATGACTTCTTGATGTATTTATTTGAAATCCATTGTGGTGATGTACAGAGGCAAAAAAATGAAAATTGTGTCGCTGTCCAAATACTTATGGACCTTACTGTATATAATTTGCCCAGGAATGGAAGATGATGCTAGAGTGTTTGTGTAATCATTTCTCTACCACAGGGGCTATAATGCTGCTGGGGGAATCCTCTAATGCTTCATATCCTTTACTTCTATGATTACTGAAAGCTTCACTTGAAAATATAGATTTCGACTTTGTCTTTATTCCACACTTACATGGCAGTTTAACAAAACTGAATTACATTGGCATTTACAATCCAATTAAGAATACAAAAGAAAACTCGAAACACAATATAAAAAAAGAGATAAATGATCTAGAAGTCTGCATTTAAAATTCTTATGGAGGATCTTATTATGTAACAACAACCTTCACAAGCTGCCATTAATCACCAGCTCAGTAAAGCGAGGTGACCATGTAGAAAGCATTCCTACATCTAAAGGGTACATGGCCGTGCTTGTTGAAGAGATTCTTCACAATTTTATGTAATTCACAATGAAGAATACAATAATAAAGAGGGCAAAGGAAGTAGAAGAGAGGAGGAAGGCAAAGATGAAATTCACCCTTAGGCTGCTATCTATGGCAACAACATTCGAGATGTATTGTCACGTACCATTTCTTGGTATCAAAGCCAGAAGTCCATTAATACTTTAAAGGCATGTTTTTTTGTGGACAAATGAAATTTACACGGTTTTAGCTTTTATCGGATATGCTTGTTTGATGCTTGTTGATTCATGTTTGATGTACAAAGGGTTTTATTTTTTATTTTTTCTCCCCTTGGGCTAAAAAATATTGACATATAGCCTCAAGTTTAACATAACTTTATGCCTAAAATCACTGTGAATTTGTTGCCATGTCCTGAGTTGAACTGGTGTCATCTTGTTTTGATGCAGTGCAGATGCTGATGCTGACTGGAACGAAAATAACTAAATGGAAGCATTGAATTTTCATGAGCAAATGACAGGTGCTGCTGATGGCTGGATCAAGGCTGAAAGGGCAAAAGCATTGAATTTCATTCACCAGGGTGTAGCGATTAAGAATAAGGGTGTGGATGCACATTTTCCTCTGGAAATTGCATGTTGTGCTTCTCACCCTCCATCTGTGCCTAATTACCCAGCTGCTGTGTTTACATCAACTCTTAATACTGTTCTTTTTTTTTTTTCTGAAGATGCAGAAAGGCTTCAACAGTGTTACACAGTGTCACTTGGACTGAACTACGAGTTGGCGGGTTTCTTAGTTGCCTGATTGTAAACACACATATACATCAGATGATGAATCCAAGAACTGCAGTGTACTTAAGAAAAGATAATGGATATAGTAAAAGATTGTGAAGTACACAACGTTTCCATCAAAACAGGACATTTCTCTGGAAACATTGCTTGCACAACTGATAAAGGATTTTTGTCTGAAACATCATTTCTGTCAAAGCTTTATATTGCACATAAATTTATCTACCTCTGTGTACATCAATGTAAACATTATTGCCTCCACCAAGGAGGTTATGCTTTCGGTATGGATTGTTTGTTTATCTGTTTTCTTGTAAGAAGAATTACACAAAATCTGCCAAACCGAATTCCATGAAACTTGGTGGCAGTTTGTAGCATGAGCTCAAGAAAGAACCTCGAACCATTAAATTTTGGAGTGGATCCGAGTCACGGGGCAGCTCCACAAATTTATTTTCACTTTCGCTAATGCTGTACGTCACGGCAAGGTCTGCGCTCAACAATGCCATACATCTTAAACTCAAGTTCAATGGTGACAAAACACAGAGAGGCTGGGAACTGAAGTTACTATCCCACTGGAACATGCCTCCTAACTCGGACTAAGTGACTAAACATAGTGGCTGCTTTAGTAGGGGAAACTGCAAAACTGGAAGTAAAACAAATGATTATCTGCTATGTCACTGAACATTTTACAGCAACCTGTAGTAATCTTTTTGTGTGAGATGACTCTACCTTTTTGTTTCGTCAATTTGTTGTGTTGCTGTGATGAATGCTTTTGGGTGCAGTAACTTGTGGCGTGTGACCTTTATGGTCACTTCACTCCACATTTGTTGGGTCACTTGTTGGTTGCTGCTTAGGTGCAAGTTGGCAACATTTGTGTGTAGTAGTTGACTACACGGTGACCATTTGTGTGGTGGTTGTTGCAGTTTACTTCTGGTTTGTTCACTTTGTTTGCTACTGCTTTTCTATGCTTTAATTACAGCTAATTGTGTGTTTTGACCACTTTGTGTGGGATGTAGTCACTCCACAGATCATTGGAGCTTTGCGTTGTGGGTGTGGCCTCCCAGTTTGTCAGGTCAGTGTATGTGTTCCTGGTTTACTACACTAAAGACCACATGGTGCCCATTTTGTGTTGTGGTAGTGGCATTTCACTTTTGGGTCTTTGTGTATTGCTGTTGGTGTATGGCAGCAACCTTTGGGTTTTCTACTTGTTGTGACCCTTTTTGTGGCTGTTGCACTCCACTTTTGTGTTCATGTTTCTCTGTAATCAAATGCAGTAACGTTTGTTTTGGCTGTGTATTGCTAGCCTCATGGTGGTAGCCATTTTGGAAAAAGTGGGAGTGGCACCCACTGGTTTGGTGGTCTTGAACAGTGATGATCATTGTGACCTTGTTGGGCCCTTTTGTGCCTTTGAGATCTTGCTTGGCACATAATTACACGGAGTCCCTCTAACCTAACATCTTTTTGTAAGAAGCAGTTTTGTGTGGCCTAGTAAGGCTTTTGACATTCAAGTGCAATGAATAAATAGTATGATGGTACTTTTGCTTCAGTGAACTAGTTGTCTTAAAATTGTATGTGACCCTCTATTTATTCATTATCTTAATGGTGGGGGTGTTGCAGCCGCATAGGTATCTTGTCTTTTTCTTGTACTTTCTACCCTCTTTCTGTAGCCCCACCCAACTTGTGCTACACTTGATTGCCAGATGAGGGGAACCTGGCCAGGTCATTAAGAAGCTGTTAAAAGCTGCAGCCGTTAAAAGCTGCAGCTTTTTGTTGTTGTGGGGCTTCTATCCTGGGGACTGCTGATCATGAGGTCAGAGGTGTAGTGGTGTTGGCCCCATAGGGCCACCCAAGGGCGGGGCATAACACTATCTGGTCAGAGTCGGTGACAAGTTGGCGAGCTTGTTTGATCACGTCTTTGTAGCGTTCACATGCACAGTTTGTTGATCACCGCTCAAATGTGGAGTTGCGAAGGAAACTCAAACTGCCTTAAAATTGTGTAGTGTGAATAAAGTTTAAAACTAAGGCTATAGACTAGAGTGATGTGTTAATTATTGATAACTCCTCTGCAAACAGGCTCTGAAGATATTGACTTGTGACATTTAATTACATTTCAATTATTAATTTTATTGTATGAACATGCGGTGTAACTTTTCATATTTCACTGGAAGTCTTTCTGAATGTCTTTCTTCATAAATTAGACAATGTTCAATACTTAAGATGACCACATTGCATTGCATGCCATATTCACTCCGTATATAAGAATATTCTTGTACAGAAGATATTCTGTTCCTCATTTTCTAAAAGGTTGTGTACAAGTGTATCCAAAGTAACACCCCAAACTGAAAACAGCATTATGCCATTTCCTAAGTGTTAATAATGAAGTTTTAAAACAACAAGCAGTGAGTAGTATTAGAAATATATATTTTTTAATGGATATTTTCTGCACTTTCACACACCTGATACCAGCATCACTATAAACAATCTGAATTTTAATTTGCATTTTCCTTATTAACATAATACAAACTGGCTGCAGCTCCTGAGGACAATTAGCACATGCAAAAATCTCATTTACATTTTACTTCCTCCCCTCACTTGGCCTCCCTGTGACATTTTTTTAGTAAGTGTCTCTCCTGCAGAACAAAATGTTAACATTTCCCACTATTATTAATGGATATTTTTAACAGTAAATAGTATGATGAGTTTAGCAAATCATTATGTTCATTTTCTGACCAAACTAACAGCTCACACCTGATGCTGTCTTGACCCAAACTTTCTTGAAATGAGTCCCAGGTTCAAGAGATTGGTTCCTGGGACCACACTCATCATCCGCTTTAATAGGAACACCTGCTCATCTGTTCATTTAGGCAGTTATCCAATCAGCCAATCATGTGGCAGCAACACAATGCATAAAATCATGCAGATACAAATCAAGAGCTTCAGTTAATGTTCCCATTAAACATCAGGGTGGGGAAAGTGTGATCTCTTGTTGTGTATTTCAGAAACAGCCGATCTTCTGGGGATTTTTACGTACAACAGTCTCTAGAGGTTACACAGGTTAGTCCCCATCTGGTTAAACTCCTGTCAGCCAAAACATGAATCTGAGGCTGTCGTGGGCACAGACTCACTGAAACTAGACAGTTGGACTGGAGAAAGACCAGGTGATTTTTCTTTTTTTTTTTTTTTTTCTCCCCAACTGTCCAGTTTGGGTGAGCCTGTTCCCAGGATAGCCTCAGATTCCTGTTTTTGGCTGACAGAAGTGGTACCTGATGTTGTCTTCTGCTGTTGTAGCTCATGCACCTCAAGGTTCGAAGCTTGACCCAATCTGGCCATTTTCATCTGCCCTTTCTCCTCACCCACAGAACGGTCACTCACTCTTGTTTTTTTTGTTTTTTTCTACGCCATTCTGTTCTGTTTTGTGTGAAATTCCCAGGAGATCAGCAGTCTCTGAAATACTCAAACTGGCCTGTTGAGCACGAACAAGCATGCAATGGTTAAAGTCACAGAAATCAAACTTTTTCTCCCATTCTGGTGTTTGATGTGAACATTAACTGAAGCTCTTGACCTGTCCCAGTATAATTTTATGCATTGTGCTGCTGCCACATGATTGGGTGATTGAATAAGTGAATAAATGAACAGGTGTACAGGTGTTCCGAATAATGTGGGCAGTGAGTGTACATACATGATAGCCCTGAGCTATTTGACATGAAGTAAAACTTTTAAATAGAGATCCCCCCCAAATAGCATATAAAGCTAGTGGACAATTGTTTTGAGATTTAAAATTGCTTAAATCTTAAATGTTTTGTGTCTGAAATTCTGTAGCACTTAAGATCAGGCTAGCCAGGATTACAACTCTGCGCTCTGTACTTATTATGAAGCTTTTAATAACTTATGAGTTATGAGAACAGTATTGATAAAACCTTTTCTCAAGTACTGTATAAGGAATATTGCGCTGAAGCAGAACTGAAACCGTTCTGTGATCGTTAAGGCAGGAGTATAATGTAAAACGACTGTGAGTCATTTTACATTATGCTCCTGTTATAACGATCACAGGGAAGCTAACATGTATATAAAGTGATAGGTGGGTGTTACAACAAAAAATAAGGAACGATCAACCCTCACACGGGTTTTTTTTTTTCGGAGCAGTTCATAGATTGAGCCAATAAAATGTTAAATGATTAAAAGATCTGTATAAAAGGTCAAACAGCAGTGTCTAATGTACATTTAGTATTTGCATTCCTTCATGAGGCTACTGTAAGACACAAAAACATCTCCACCTTTGTAATTTCCTCATTGAGGAATATAATTCTGTTAAAAATATATTCAAACATCATTTTCACACACTGATGAACTCTGTATTGCTGTAGGAAGTGTCTCTACAACAACTCTTACTGTGAGTTTATTTGAGCCTGTCTTTGCCTTAAAGGTAGAAAGCGAAGAGGACTGCAGCAATGTGAAACACTCCAAAAGCAACGAGAGGAAACTGCTCAATTTCACAGCGCTTTGCCCCCAGCCAAAGAGATTGTAGTTAGTCTGGCTGGCTTTAATAGCTTTAGATACCAAACCATAGATACCGTATCAGTGTTTTGGACTGTGCTGTGCTTATCTTTCATCACTCTTCTGGGACAGGTATTCTCAATAAGGCAGAGGATGGATTTGTCGACCTCTCTGCCTTCTATACATTTTTCTCATAGCTGATGGCCTGAGTTGTTTCAGCATGCCTTTTCAAGATCCTGGAGGAGTGGCACAGCGGGCAGTCCTTGGCATGGGAACACTCACTTTGCCTCCGGTTGCTGCTTCCGGCTCCTTTTTGCTATCTCGAAGCTTTGGCTGCGCTTCCATGGCTCCACATGAAAGGTTGGGTTTGACTGGGAGGAGATGGCAGCTGGCAGACTCAGACAAAAGGAGCCTTTCTTTCCCCCTCGAGTCGCTTTCAGCTGGTCCTTTTGTATGGCAGGACTCCGGTTCAGCCAGGAATTGGCTAGGGAGAACATGAATTCCGGTCGCCTCGGCTTTGGAAGAGAGCGGTGCAAAAACTTCTTGCTCGAGTACGGCAATGAAGCACTGATAGAAGTCTATTTCTAAAATCTTCCCCGAATGCACTTGATGAAGTATTATTTGGCCCATGGCTAGTTAAGCTCTCTACACATTTCTCCAAAACTTTGATACCCGTGGCTTACTTAATCAGCAGTCTGTTTTTCAGTAGTCTTTCATTGGACTAATTGTTATGCATTTCTACATATGTCTTAAATCACATTATCTATGATAAGTCTAAGCTACTGTGTTCTCTTTTTTTTTTTAAACAGTATTCTTGCCACCTATGTTCTCATTTGTCTCATGTCTCTCCAAGTTTTTCACAAGCAAAAATGGTAAAAGCATTTTTTTTTGGTGTTTTAATGGGTCTGATCTAGCATTCATTGATTGCTTCCATCTTTCGGCAATTTATAATTAAGGATTTGGGGCTCAGATACATGCTGCAATCAAGCTTACACAGCACTTTGCCTGCGTTTTAATAAGCTCCCTTTCCAAAGCCTGAAATCAGTCAATGTTTACAACTCTGGGCAAATCTCAGAAGTCATTTATTTTTCACGCTCTCAGTGGATGGATGATGATCCTCAAGCAGTGAGCCGAGAGTGAAGGAGTTGAATTACAAGAGTGCCAACATCTGTGATAATCATGACTTCAAGAAGACATTGGTCTTCCTCACCCTTTATCTAGATACCATTCCATCATTTGTATTCGCTCCCATTATAATATTTCTTTCTTCCTATTTCTTGTGATCTATCCTTCTCTTTTCCTCCCCAGTGAGATGTAGGAAGGCATCAATGTTTTCTAAGTGAGAGCAACTTTATTACTATTATATGCTCATTTGTCAACATATTGCTCATACCCAGTCACTCCAGTGTATTCCTCTCTTCTCCCTAAAAGAGAGTAGCTTTTCTGCTTTTGTGCCTTGTGAAGTAGGCCGTGCAGTGAGAGGACTTTGCTTATAGTAGCTGAAGAGCCTGATTTTCATATGCATGCCATGAACTGACATAGTTACGGGCACTGAGCTCAGATCATTGACAGAATCATTTCTGCAATTAATTGTGTGAATGAGGCCTTTTGCTATGAAAAGGTGGATAATAACATTGAGTGATTGGTTGAGTGGGAGCAGAGCAGGCCACTTTTTTCAGATATGTCCATGTTGTGCTTTTCATTTTCTGCCTGTTGCTGAAAGCTAAGTGAAATTCCTGTGGACATCGGCAGACTTCGTAGTAATTGTTTTGTTGTTGCAATGTTGGTGTCTTTATTAATTAAATTTGAGTCTGTGTTATTCGGATGGTGCTTATAACCATGGACGTTGTCACAGAGCAGCTTTACAGAAATCCCGATGTAGATTTAGATCTCTAGCGAGCAAGTTTACTAGGACGACAGATTTGATTCGATTCAGTTCGACTATATTTGTGTAGCGCTTTTTACAATGGACATTGTCACGAAGCAGCATTAAAGAAATGTAGAAATTCCAGATATAAATGATACCTTTTATCATTTATCCCTAATGAGCAAGCCAGAGGTGAAGGAGGCAAGGAAAAACTCCCAGAGATGACCTGAGAGGAAAGAGGATCTGATGAAAGAGAGGAACCAGACTCAAAAACTAGCCCAGTCTCATCTGGATGACACTGGATAGTGTGATTATAAGTAACAACTTCTAAACCTTTATATATAGAGTAAAAAAACAAAAATGGAATTGTGTAAACAGGAACTTTTGAGCTTATGAGCAACTTATGAGTATGAGCATCAGAGGTGCAGGAAGATTCCTTGAGAGGAGCCAGACTCCAAAAGAAACAAAAAGTGGGATTATAAATGATCACAGTATAGAGGTGTAGAATTGTAAAGGCAAACAGTAGCATGTTTAAAAGACATGTGAATAAGAAGCCTGGTGTTATACAGGTCAGTCTTTAGGATTACTGCAGTAGTTCATAGGTACAAATTTGTTTGGAATATATCAGACTGTGTAGTGTAATTATAATCAGTTGATGCTGTAACAGAGGCACTAACTTATTGATCCACCTGCTCGGAGTCAGATCGAACTTTAGCAAGTAAGTAAATCTAAGATCATTTCATGCTGACGGTGAGCACAGGAGGCCATTCTCTGTTGTTGAAAATGTTACAGTCACTTGCTGCTCTTCATTGGCAAAAGCTGTTTTGGCATTTTGTGGAATTCTGACATGCTTTTTTAGCACACAGTGCAGATATGGTGCCTGGTATGGTTAGTTATCTGAATTCAGAACTATCTGCTCCCTGGTCATGCACGTTTTACATTTTATTCTTTGGACAGACACTTTTATCCGAATCGACTTCAGGTTGAGCTGAGCTGATAACGGTTAAGGGTCTTGCTCAAGGGCTTGACGGGGGCATCTTGACCATACTGGGATTTGAGCTCTCAACCTTGTGAGCAGTAGCCCAAAGCCGTCACCGCTGGGCCACCACTGCCGAGTGCCTGTATGGCATCAAATGCTACCCATGAAAGAACTAAAAATTCACAAATTGCTGTTCTTTGCCATCATTAATAAGCATATTGCTTTTTTATGTTGAAATGTGTTTCTCTAATTTACAGAATTAACTGCTTTGCATGAGAAGTTTGTTCCAGTGGCTACCTACTAGAAATGACACGAAACCACTTTTTCCCCCGATGCCAAAATGCCTTGATTATCAGCTAATACTGATCTCCATCTCGATACAGTTTTCTTCAAAAACTAAGCTTGATTTATTTTATTTTTTTAACTGAAACACTTTACAGTTAAACTCTTTCACACAAAAATCACTCACATTGCAAATGTTAAGTAAAGTACAAGTATAAATAAAATCAGTCCTAAGAATTCTATGTAAACATTTCCAGTTCCAAAAATAAATTTCTTTTCCATATCCAGTTCTAATCTTTGCCATTTGTCACGAGATCTGATATGCAGTATGTTCTCGACAATATCTGATCCACCATTTGAAGCTAAATGTGCCAATAAATGAATGTTAATGAAATTCTAGAGTATGGTGAAAGCAAACTTTGTAAATAGAGATTACTATACAACAAAACTTGTGCCTTATTTGTGGTTGACGTTATATTGTATTAGTGCACTACATTCACTTGGCCATGCCAACGTGTACTGTCTGCACAACGAAATAGAAGCTTTAAGCTTTGAAAATTAACTTAACTAAGATGGGAGTTGTACATGGAACACAAGTAAAAATGTAAAGGTCAAAAAAGCTAAATATCAGGAAAAGAAAGCACTTATTTATGTCCACGAAATTAAAAAAAGAAACATCAAATTTAAGTAATTAGCTGGTGCTGCAGTTAGCGCCACTGCACACAGCCGATGGAGGATTTTGGTAAATTATTAGAATAATTATTTAGTTCTTTATTAGGCTGTAGTTTTGGTAGAAACACTGCGACACATTGTGCTCTTTCTCAGCTTCGTGTGTCTGTAATAGGACATGGCATTGGATTGTGGTGCATAAGCAGTGGTGTAGCTTAACTTGCTTTGGGCTGAAGTCCAGATTAAGAGGTGGTAAGACTCTCCCACTGGCTCCTGGGCTGCAGTTTCGCTTCCTTTAAATCACATTCACTCTGTCTGGTTGGTATACTAAATCTCCAGTGCCTGTTCTGCTTTATTTTAGTTTTTCTCTCCATGTACTCAATTAAAGCTCACTCTTACTTTCTCTCTTTTCATGGTACTTGGAGTGCAGCATTTTGTCAACTCCTTCTCCGTCTGCTGATTTTTTTATCCCCCCCCCCCCCACCCTCATGGTCCAGTGGTCACACTCATGCTTGCGGCACTGCATAACTCTCTGCCTTCAGAATGAAAATGAGAGGAGTGGACAAAGCCCTCTGTGCTGTAGCGATTTGGAATCACACAGTAAAAAATGAATGACCGAGTGTTCAGCACTAATTGGTATGCTACCATGTTTTTTATTTTGACAGTGCATCTCCTAAGTGTTAAATGTGTGCCAATCAACTAATGTGATCTGAAGCATGTGTTGCTGCTGCTGTAGAGAGGTGTCTTCTGATAAAACCACAGTTTGGCTCCATTCAGACTTTTTTACATAGCTGCTTTGCTAACTTGTATATTATAAAACGTGTCATTTCAAGTCATTTTAATGCTATGGTTCTGTTTGCAGAGGTAGTACTATTTGTTACAAGGATGTCCTTGGGTAGTTTGTTAATGCATGATGTTAGATATATTTCAAGTTGTGTAACCACAGGACTGGTTGACTTAAGTGGATCTGTGCAACGCCAATTTTCATGTTCCCGTCTCTCCAGAATACATACACATTATGCGTTATCTTTCCTACCTGTTAGCCTCTTCTTGCACCACAGCTGATTTTGAGATGTATATTTGTCTCCCATGATGGCTTCTTTTACAGGCTGGGGAGCAAGCCACAGTGGGCTTGTGTCCCGCAGTGTAATGTCAGAACACATCAACCAGTAAGAATTGAGGAATAAAAGTTCTGGAACATCAGCTTGTGTTGGTTCGCTGAGTACTGTGATGGTCCATATATCAGGTCACAAGGTCACGCATCATTCCCTGCCTTGCGTGGAAGCTCCACAGATAGCTAGCTTAGTTAGCTTCATGAGTTAACTTCATAACCATAGTTCGCGTCATGAGAACAGTTCATCTTCCAGAGCTTTTCTACAATGCTGCAGCTGATGGTAATGCCTTCCAGGAGAGTGCTAAATGCATCCTGAAGCAGAGGTGCCAAAATACCCTAACAAGAAAATCCTAGCAGGCAGAGAAAAAAACAGCCAAGATGCTGCCATCTTGAACAATAAAACCTGTATTAATTGACATGATGTTCAGCTGAAGTCTGCAGAAAGGTTTGGATTTAAAAGCAAGTGTGTAAGTGTGTTAGAATAGCACAGTCCATTCAGCTGTTAGTGTTACAGCTTTACAGAAATATAGAACAGACAGGCAAACAAGTCAATCTCAATTGAGATTATCCAGGGTTAATACAATTCCAACTTTTGTTCTCTTGTCAATTTTGCAATTAAGTAAGAGGTGAAAAGAATAAAAAGTAATCACTGTGCTGTATCTCAACCCACAGAGCCTGTTATGTGTTTTTATATCCAAACTAAGTATGTGGTCATTATTCCAGTGGTCAGAGGCAGAGCCAGATGAGAGCTTTACTCACTGATTGGATCTAAACACTTTAGGTACTTAACATGGGCTGAGTTGATTGGATTGTCCTTCCTCACCAGCTTGGTTTTAAGCAGATTTTCTGACCTTGCTAATCTCCCTCCGCTCCAGGAGAGCTTTGTTCTCTTACTAGAACATGAGTTAGCTTAGCCTGTGTCCTTCATTTATACTCTCTCTCGATCATTCTCTCTCTCTCTCTCTCTCTCTCGCTCTCTCTCGCTCTCTCTCACACTCTCCATTTTTCATGCTTTCTTTTTCTCTTTCTCCTTGACTGGCTGGCAGCCCTCATAATTTGCATTGTGCTTGTACAACCCACTTTTGAACAAAGACAAAGACACATTTCTAAGTCATAAGGAACAGGTAAAATACACACTTTGTAATCAATGCGTGTGTGTTAACCGTAGTGCACAGTTCAAGCACATTGCTTTCTGGTCCCACAGGTACTCGGATATTATTATACAAGCACATCAAAACTCCGAACTCCTCATGAGGTGCTGCCTGCTGTCGGAGCTGCAGTAATAAGCTGGCAAAATCATCAAACATTTGTCAGCTCTTTGTCGCACATGTTTCTTCAGTACTATGAGAACAGAGAGATCATGATGTATAGGAACACAGAGACTGCAGTAGATGTACAGGATCACTTTTGTGCATACTCATTAAGACTTTGTTCTGAAACTATGTGTGGTGGACTGGGAAAACCCTTCACGTGGTCAAATTTAGTCATTTCCTTCTAAAGACCTAGTTCTGAAAACTAGATGGATTCCCTAAACTGTTATATATTTCCCTTTTCCATGTGTCTCAACCAAAAGTCCTAGCATTTTTAATTATCTATAGAAAAATAACATTACAGACAATTTATAAAGGAATAAGTTTACAACAGGAAATGAGTCCGAACTTTGATTATCACCATCATCCACATAAGTCTCTGTTTCGTCACCCGAGGTAAAACTCACTCGCAGCATTTAAACCCAAGCCTCGCGGTTGCCGTTTCCTCGGTGCTGAAATTCAGTCAGGTACTGTTCACTAAATTTATTGTAGTTAATAACTTTTTATTAGCTTGTATAAACATTTACAAATTT
Organism: Notoglanidium macrostoma; assembly: GCA_030068235.1. NCBI lineage: Eukaryota > Metazoa > Chordata > Actinopteri > Siluriformes > Auchenoglanididae > Notoglanidium > Notoglanidium macrostoma. The sequence continues at coordinate 18,150,940 of JAQQZR010000001.1, read as the reverse complement.
TGTCTGCTGTCATCTGCACAGTCTGTGTAAGCACTCTACTCTGTTTTGATGATGTAACTGCAGAGGAGCATAGTGGACATTCTGGCGGTTGGTATGTGATCACAAACAAAACTGGATTAGAATTCAGTGCATTTTGCACACAGGACTTACCTGTCCAACAATGATCAATTTGTGACCTTTATGTTGTGAGGAAAAACATTTAGTTTGAAACAACTTTGGGCAGACTGTACTCACCACTAGGCCTGCGCTATATAACAGTTTAATCATCTCTATACGATCTTGCGATGTCCAGTGATGTTTACGCCAATTGTATTATATTATATTGCCAGACCTGCCAAACTTGGCGGCTAAACATAAGAGTATGCTGGGAGTATCATTCAAAAAAAGAGCACTCATTTTCTCTCTAATAAAATTGGAGATCGGGATATTAATCAGGAATGATTTGTACAGGGATTTTATTTCAACTCAAAACAATCAATGCATGTTTAAATTAGCTAATGTTAGGCAAGTATGTATACTACTTAACATCGCAGTTGTGGCTACGGATAATATTATTACACACTCCCCTACTCTCCTTAAACCTGAAATTTTTAAAATTTCCTTTAGGCTATAATTTTTGGATGAGTAAATCCTTTATCATGATTTTATACCCCAAGCAGCAAAAAAAATCAATATCATACAAGCTTATTTACTGTTCTGTTTGTTAAATTGGCTCCTTAGCTGCTGTGATCTTCAAGCAAATAGCTGAGACAAGGTTAGAAATGAATCTAATTAAATTGGTGTAATCTAATTATTTGGTGTAATATATTGTTTTTTTGTCAAGTTATTTTATTGGTTAAAAAGACTCATATTTGGTCAAAACCTGATTGTTCATCATTTTTTGATGATTCCCAGCAAATCTTATGGGTTTTTCCATGAGATGAGAATACATGCATTACAAACACGGAAAAATAAAAGGCACCTAAGACATGGCGTGAACTTCCAGCTTCATCACACTTACTAATTGGTTTCACAGGTAATCTGATATTAAGCAAATGATGTGTTAGCAAGAAAACAATCCTGCTGTCTATCTTGTGGAGGCTCTGCTGTTGACCTGCAGGGAATCATCTAAGCAAATGTGCAGTTGTGGTGGATTGAGATTTCTTGAAGGACATCAGCATGAGGCCTGTCCTTCACATTCCCTAGACCCATGTGGGTATTGCGTTCGCCTGGAGTATGAGAAGTTCGGATGGCAGGTCTGAAAGTAGCTCTCAGAGGGACCGATAGATATGTAGGTCCTGCTACTAAAATCTTGTCTGCAGTTGGAAATAGTGGAGTGATTTTACTCCAGAGTGTCTGACAAGGGCACTACTGGTCTTGCTTGCCTAAAGCACTGACATTTCTTGCTTCTTCGGACATCAATCTGAAATGTACATCAAAGAGACAAAGAGCTTTAGACATAACTTGATTAAACCTTGTTCCTGTTAGATGCCAATAAGTAAAAATGCTGGAACAAACTGTAATTATTCAGTGTTTATAAAGAATTAACAGAAGAAAGCAGTATTAAATTTTGGAGTTTAAGGCATGACACTACACATAGAAATATCTGTTGTTGTCACGTCACTCATTTTCCGACATTTGGATTTATAATAGGAGTATTCTGCAGTAATAGAAACATCAGAACTCAACAGAGAAATGTTTGTCATTGTTTTTGTTCACTGGCGACCACCACCGGAAACAGCAAATTTGAAGAAGGTTTAATCTCTGCCAACTTGGGACAATCTGTTCTGTGCCAAAACATTATGACCACTCACAGATGAAACAAATAACATTTATTATCTCATAGCAATGGCACATGCAGGGTTCTGGGATATATTAGAAGGTAGGCAGTTCTCCTAGTCGATTTGTTGAATGTGGAAGAATGGGCAAGCATGAAGGCCTGAGTGAATTTGACAAGGGTCATATCATTATGGCCAGACGCCTTGGTCTCTGACACGGCGGCTTGTGGGGTGATCCTGATCAGCAGAGGTAAGAACCCACTACAGTGGTCCAAGGAGCAGTCTTTGGGCAATTAATGCTCATCTATTTGCGAGGGTGGGCGAGGGCTGTCCCGTTTGGTCCGAAGCAACAGAAGGGCTGCTGTGGCATAAGTCACAGAAAATTTTAATGACTGTTCCTGGAGGAATGTGTTACAACACACAGTGCATTGCACCCTGCTGAGTATGAGGCTGTGTAGCTACAGAACGGTCAGCGTGCCCATGCTAACTCCTGTCCACCATCAAAAGCACCTACAATGGGCTAAACCTGACTTAGTAGAGTGGAAAGATGTGAAACCACATTTGAAAATGACAGGAATTGTTTTTTTTTATATTCAGAACCAAAAATAAATGTTTCTAGATGACCTTCATTTATGAAATTGTACATGTTCATTTCCATTTCTAATTGGAAGCATATTACAAAACGTTGATTATTGTTGAATTAACAATTAATTTTATACAGACAAATTGCCTAGAATATGGTGTTTTCTTCACTAAACAATAAAGAAACTCTAGATATGTCAGCAGATACTTACTGTACTATGCCTGTGAGTGAGCCACTTAAATATTAAAATGACCTGTATTTAGTTCATGCCTTTGGTCTTGCCAGATTTTTGTTGTTTAGTGTTGGAAAAAGGAATTTAAAATCATAGTTATACCACTTTGTGTTTTCACATTTGCATCAAAGTGTAGTCCATCTGTATCAAATTTGTATGTTGCGTTTTCCTCCTTGGTGTGCTTGGTTTGAGGAGGTGTGGATGGAAAAAACCACCCCAAGCCTTTATGAACAAGCTGGTCATCGATTGCAGAAAAGGGATTTGACCTTTAATTGACCAAATGCAGCCAGTGAACCAAATGCTTTATAATGTGAACCACTATACTGACAGGGTGCTGCAATGTCTGGACAGAAACACACGATGCCTATAAAACACAAAATGTTGTAAAGTATACTATATTGCCAAAAGTATGTGGAGACTTGGGTACTGGGCACCCCATTAGAACACCATGGACATTAATATTGACTTTTTCTCCTTTTGCTGCTGTAACAGCGTCCATTCTTCTGAGAAGGCTTTCCACTAGTTAGTAGTGATAATCAAATGATAAACTACCAAATAGCACTTCGATAATACAACAGATTCTTATGGAGAATGGAGAAACTGGCCAAATATGGAAAAGCTCAATTTTTTCCCCCCAAGATTCAGAAGCACAAATTATTTGCACACTTGTAATGTTCAAGTCACAGACCTTTATTAAAGATAACGCTATGCAGAAAGCTAAGTGGGAAGTGAAAAACAGTGGCAGTTGTTGAGAGATTGCATGATAATTGTGGATGATTTTTATATTATTTCTTATTGTTATATTGATATATAATGAATATGGTTTTATGTAGCATTCCATAGGATTTGTGAGTATCTAGATTGAACAAAACATGTTTCAGGGTGAAACGCGGTTACCAAAAAAAAAAAACCAAAATGTCCGACAGTGGCAGTGGGCTTAATACTGCTCAGTATGAGCAAAAAAAAAAAAACCCCTCATAATCTCCCGTGTTGCAGACCTGAAAGCATCAAAACCTGAATGAACTAAACAGAGCAACAGAATTTCTAATTCAGGATAATACACCTCACACCGAGTCCTACAGATATTCTAACATAATAGTCACAGTCTTTCACAAAACGCTAACCCCATTATCCCATGTTTTTACAGTGCTTTCTTTGTGTACATAATGAAAAACGTCTGCGTATACAGTATCTATATCTGTATGACTGTCCAAACCTGGTGTGTTTTATTTGTGTATTTATACCACAGCTCTGTTGAATGTTCAATTCTGATTGTTCAGAAGGAGTTGATTTATTTTTTGGTAATGGCAGCATAGCTCTCATAATAGTTCCAACTGCAATATTAGTGCACTTGTTTTAATACAGTATTCTTTCTCTAAGTTACGCAGTATGGCGGACACTCCAAGTATACAAATTTAAAGCATGTAATATTTACATGCATGTGACATTTACAGAATGCGTCTCCATTGTTCGGGCTTTGTAACAGTCAGACGTAAGGCTGTAACTGTACGTTTTCAGTCTTTAGGATAGACGACTTCCTGTCCTTGGCTGACAGGGGTGGAACCTGATGTGGTTTTCGGCTGTTGTAACCCATCCCCCTCAAGGTTTGATGTGTTGAGGACTTTGAGATGCTTTTTAGCTCACCACGGTTGTAAAGAGTGTTCATTTGAGTTTCTTGTCCTCTGACCTCTTTCATCAGCAAGCCACTTCCGCCTGTACAGTTGCTGTTCCTTGGATTATTTTTGGTTTTTTGCACCATTCTGTGTAAAGTCTAGAGACTTTTTATGTCCCAGGAAATCATCAGTTTCTTGAAAACTCGAACCAGCCTATCTGATACCAACAACTATGTCACGATCAAAGCCACTCAGATCATAGATGAACAGGGGTCCAGGTGTTCCTGTGGTATGCACAACCGCAGCTCGGATTATTTTCCTATAACCGTATGACCTGATGTGTTTTAATCCTTACATATTTATAGTTCTATTCAAAGCAACATTTGACTCGTGCATGTTTCTGATATGTGCTGTGTAGTTTCACTGCCTCCCTCAGCATTTTGTCTGCATGTCTACACTAAAAATGTATTACATGTTATGATGCTGTAACATTTGTCTGGCTATACTGTTTACACCTTTTGTGTTTGACTATCTGTGTCCAGTTTCAGTATCTGCGCTCTCATCTCTCCCCATTCTATATCCCTTTCCTCTGTTTTTTTTGTTTGTTTGTTTTTATCTAAACCCGCTAATTAAAAGTGGCCGGATCCAATCAGCTTTTATGGAAGGATCACTTCAAAGGGGCCTTTTGAATGATAGGAGACAGAGCACACTGGAGCTGAACACTGGATTTATTGAGAGAAGGAGGAAAAAGCCTGTAATTGGGTTGGTAGCTGCCACATCTCATAAAAATTGGACGCAACAGTTTATTTGTCCCATCCTCCATTCTATCTTGTCAGGTTTGTAAAAAATTGGTCCATTATGGTATTTGCTATAGGCTGGAGGGGAATCAATGACATAACTTACAGATTTATAAACATTGGATCGTGAGAGAAATAGTTGACCTAAGAAGGAGCCTATCAGGAAAAGCTGATTTATTTCACTCCAGAGAGCAAAAGAAAACACACACACAAACACACACACACAAATCCCTAGCTGTCTCCTGCATGGTGCCCCAGTAGCCCTGCTGCTGCTTATTTAATGATTTGGGAACAGAGAATGCTCAAACCAAATCAGTCTTTGCTCAAGCAACTTCATTATGCAGCTTTTTTTTTTAAACCCAAAATGTGCTTGTGTGTGTGTGTCAGTCACACAGTTCCATCTGCTGTATTCAGATCAATAGCTCTGTGATGTTTGGATGGGTTTCAGTCAGCGTTGTTGTGTTTGACTGGTGCCTGGCACAGAGGAGTTTCGTTTCATTTTGATTCAGGATGGCGGATTGTGCAGTGCTCAGACATGCACTCATCTCCCCCGAGTGTCAGTCTCTCACATAATGAAGAGCTTCTGTGTGTTTGATCATTTATCTGAGCTGAAAAGTGGCCCATACCTGCTCCTAAAGCTGTCCATCATTAGAACGCTCTCATTTAGTGGGCCTGTGGCTCAGCGTGTATCCCTCCTTTAACTGTGATGTGAATCTTGCTGAGTCTTGATCATGCCCCTGTTAGGAAATGATGGGTAAAAACATCTGAGCCATGCAAGTGCCACCTGTCTTCACTATGAATATTTAATGGCTTAGACACCTTTGCTAATGAGAACATGAGAAGCCCAACGATACCCTGGGAGAAGGAGGGAAAATCAGGAACCTGTTTTAAGGTTACAGATTGGATCAGTTGGGATGGAAATTATGAACCCTTTAGTCTTACTCAGCTTCTCTGATCACTCCTCAATCATTTCATGTTAGAAAGTGCTAAAATGGGATCTTTAGCATTTAAGCAAAATGTGTATCTGTGAGCCTGCTGTCAATTTGTAATCCAGTACGTTTCTGTTTTAGTTCAATTGATTATCAGTTCTTAAGCTCTATGGAGGTTGGCAACGTTACCTGCTGTACTCACAGCTTCAGCGTTCCAGGTTCAACCTGAGCTTGCTTTACAATCTCTACAGAGTTTTGAAATGTTCTCTCCATGTTAATGAGTTTCCTCTGGGTTCTCTGGTGTCCTCCCAAAAACATTCATGTAGGTGGACCAGGGATGGTCACATGACTATGAATTATGCAACATAACCATATTGCACAATATTTTTGATCTTAGTAATTATTATACTATAGTGAATCCAGTAAGGAGTTCTTGATGTATTCATTTACATCAGTGTAATAGTTGTATTATTTTGTAACTGTACTTGTTATTGTTGAATTTATTTAGTAGTTAAATCATGCTGTATGTGGCCATAGGATTTTCAAGTTTAGTCTTTTCGCTAAGATTGTTTGCTTTAATTATCAAAATCCCCTAAGAAGATGGTTTCCCTTTTAAATCCAGTTCCTCTCAAGATCGACTTCCTTTCATGTTGTCTGAGGACGTTCCATTAAGCATGGTTAAATACTGTGCGTTTTTTCTAACTGTGTTTCTGTTGTGTGTGCAGTGGGGCGTCTACTGATTGAGTTCAGCTCTCTGATGAGCATGGAAAGGGTGCAGAGGGAGAATCCCAATGTGACCGAAGGGGGCAAATACACGCCACCAGACTGTCGGCCGAAGCAAAAAGTAGCCATTATCATTCCATTTCGGCACAGAGAACACCACCTGAAGTACTGGCTACACTACCTACACCCCATCCTACGCCGGCAGAAGATCGACTATGGAATCTACATCATCAACCAGGTGTGTGCGTACATCTGTGGGTGTTGTCTGTGGGTGTCGTGTGTGTGTAAGTTCCTAGCCAAGCCTCCTGATGATAATATTATCTAACTACGGGTTTGAGGAAGTATTACTCATTCTAAGGTTCTGCAGAAACAAAAAAACAGCATCATTCAAAAGTTTGTCTCCATCCGTCTTATTTCGGGGAGAAAAAAAGGTGCACACCGAGGCTGACCGCTGTGAGCACTCTGTCAGTAGAGGGCCAAAAAGCTTCTAATGGATGGAACTGGGAGTGAACTGTAGATTAAAGGGCATCTCTGGTGGGTTTACGAGCTGAGACAAACTACTGAAAGTGGATCAGCACTGAGTCAGTGTGCTCTCTTTGCACTTTGGAACATTTGTCATTGTAAAGGTCTCAGATGCCATATATGGGCAGCAAATGTAAAATACAAAATGATACTAATGATCAAAAAAGCTCTCTCTTTATATACATACATATAGATGGATAGAAATAAAAATGGATAAAAGATGTGTACAAAAATAGTTTGCTGGGTGGAGATATACAGATGGATGAATATTTAGATGTATAGACTGTAAGATGAATGAATACACGGATGGCGTTGGTAGTTTCTAAGCTGTCCTGTATACTAGTTATGCTGTTAGAAAAGGGGGTTCTTTAAAAGGGATTCTACTTAGAACCATTTCTGACTGGGAGACTCATTGTTGTAAGGTTCTATATAGAAGTATTCCCCCAGAGGAACAACTCCGAGAACTTATTTCGTTTTTTATTCATTGACCTGCAGAAATAAGGACCTGCTTGAACTGTGAACATTTCTACAAATTGTGTGGCATAGCATTTGGAGGCATTTCATCCACCAGTGGGATGCAGATAATAATTTCTTGACAGTCTGCTTGCTTTATGAAGAGCTGCCACACCCCATCTGTGAACCATCTGTGTATGTTAATTTTTTTTTCTAGAAGTTGTTTTCTTTTTTCCTGGGTTTAGGAGCACAAGCAAGTAAAATGATCAAGCAAGTTTTCTAATATGCAATTAAAATTTTATAGCTTGCTTCACTGTACTGAAGTCTGCTTTAAAAAATGCAAGGCCTACGATGACACTGTAATCTTTGTGTGTGTGTGTGTGTGTGTGTGTGTGTGTGTGTGTGCGCACAAGAGAGATAGAGTGCATTTTTGAGCACACTATACTTGTCCTCACTAGTTAATGAGCTGTGGTTAGTAGTGTCTATCCAGTGGCTGCCCTGTCTTGTCCTAATAACTCCCACTATCTCTCACTCCTACACTCACTGACACACACACAAAACACGCACGAGTAATGTAGGTGTTTTGTGCATAAAGTCTCTGCCACTAGGTGTCATTATCCAAGTCACACAGCGAGAGGACAGCGCATTGAGGGAATTATTAGCTTTGTGTTTCCTCTGTTTTCCATGGCCATCATTAGGCCAGTCGAGGCTGGTGCACTGAGCTGTGAGGCGTAAAACACAAACTTCACACCACAGTGCTTCTTTAAGCTTTAGAGAACAAAATAAGCTTTTTCCTATGTAAAAAAAATATATATTTTTTTGTATTCTTTGTTAGTTTCTTATCTCAGATCAGATTTTCTGCACAGTCTCATCAAACAGGCAAAACATGCTGATATCTGTTCGAGCTCTTAAGTGCCAAGCCACATGGATCTTCAGCCACAGCATATTCAAGGCGCAAATGACGCTGGCAGATTTTCTAATCCAAAACAGCGAGAAGATAAACTCCTTGAGCCCAGATCACTGCTTAATGCACAATCTTATTAGCAGCCTTGCCTTTCTTTCCCAATTATAACTCCCAGTTTTCTAATTTGTTTGCTTACAGAATGTGTCCCTTGGCTTATTGCTACGTTGTGAAGATAATGAGGACTCCTGTTATGTTGAATAATCGGCTAAACTTCAGAATTATACAGGAATCGTAAAGAAAAATATTCACCGTTTTACCAGTCTGTCCTATATTCAGAGTCTAACTTCCCTTCATCTGCGCATGAGTGTGTTTCAGAGATGCTCAGCTCCTTTAAATTTAGACAACCTAAATCGCATTACAGCCAAGCACTTTTCCTTCTCCCAAGGCCATGTGGTTTGAAAACAATGAGATCTGGCAGATGCTGCACAACAATCTGTCTAAAACAAAAGTCTGTCCAAAACAAAGCCCCCTGTGCCATGCTTTCTCTCACTTCTCTCTCACCCTGTCATTCTGTCCCAGGTGTCAATTTGGCAGCATTTTCCAGACTTCGTTCAAATTCCAATGGAATACTAATTGGAAAACAAAGCTAATTAAAACATGGATTTGCAGTTGCATGAACCTTATTAATGTGCATAATTTGAGAGAATTCAAATTCAACTGCAAAATGAGGATTTGCATTTGCATTTTTGTGCATAGCAGTATGTGCAGTGGATGTGAAATGCAAATCCACAATCATTTCATTTTCAGTGTCTAAAAGAGTCTGTCTGTGTGTAGTTTTGCATGTTCTCGCTGTATCCATGTGCGTTTCCTCTGGATTCTTCTGTTTTCTCTCACCTAGTGGTGGGTGATCTGATGATCTTGTATTGTGAATGAACCTAATCTGGCGTTCATGCTGAACGCTAATACTGCCAGGAGACTTTCTGCCACTCAGTGGGTGTAACCAGAGTGTCTTCCGCATACGGTGACGTTACATGCATACCCTCTATTAGGGCGGTGCTCATTGGACGCATTACTCATCTTGGAGGTGTAGCTTGTTTTGTAAACAGAAGTGCACTTTTAAGTTTACATTCTTTGCACTACAGGCAGTATACTTAAGTTTTGAGTAATTCAAATATATTCTTTTTTTGCATTGAAACCACATTCTTATTTTCTGCTCGTTCGAATTCATAGAAATGTACTTTTGTTCATGCTATTAGTAGTTCTGCACCTGTGTTCCGACCACTTAAAACTGATATTTATGACATTTTGGAATTTCTTTTATATTTGTATTGTCTCTTAATTTGCCGTATGTTAATAATAAAGTGGCACACGGATTTTGAAATTAGTTTGGCATCATTCATGTTATTGTCTACAAATTGAAAAATTCGAAAGTATTTTTAGTTTGTTGTAACTAGCCTATATTTATAAAAAGTTGAGAAAACATGTGATTCCGATCGTGGATCGTGATTTTACACCAAAAGATCGTCATATAGTCTTCTGGCTATATCACCCACCCCTACTCGCACCTCACAAAACACAACAAATTGCCCCTATGTGAATGAGTGTGTGAATGTGTGTGGATAGTGTTCTTGCTAATGGAATGGCATCACATTCAAGGTGTATTCCCCCTCGTGCCCAGGACTCGCTCTGGTTCCATCACCTTAACCAAGATAAAGCGGATATTGAAGACGAATGGTAGAAATGGGTGTGATTGTGCATTGCTGAAAAGTATCATCAATCCTTCAATTTGCGATTGCATGTTCACATGATCATGGTACAACTAAAAGAAAAAAAAGTCATTTCAGTTCTGTTTTAGACTTGCATTTTTCCTGTCAACAAGGTGCACTTGTGAGTCAAATGCTGAGAGTGGGAGTTTGAAGTAACTACAAAGCGCAAACAGCTAACAGTCTTTGGTTCTTCCTAGTGTTGCCAGTTCCATGGTATTTCCTGCAAAATAAGCTATTTTTGCTGTCCTGAAGCGAGTCTTTTACCTGAGGCAAACATACAAAACCAGCGTCTCTAATGAAGGATTTTGTGAAAGACACAGACTTTCCCAAAAGATCAAGAAATCTGTCACCGTGATGCAAGAAGCTATCGGTTGGGAATTTCCCCTTTGGCAAACATTAAAATGTCCTTAGCAATCTTTATCTCCATATTTTTACCACTGCAAGAAAATCAGCCACCACTGTCACAAGATAACGCTGATTTCATCACTTCATCATGAAAAGTTACCCAACCCTCCCAGTCCCTATCAAAAAAACAGCATTTGATTGACAGTTTTACCTCATCGATAATAAAATTTAAATGTAAACTGGATTGGAAAGATGCTTTCTTTTTGGACAAGGTGTAGTTTAAGATGAGTAAGTGCAATTGTAAATGGAAGAATTGCGATTCCATTTTTATTATGGCAGAATCCGACTTTAATAATGTAAATGAAATCAAATGGACTTTGCATTTGCACTTTCATTTTGGCAGCCACTGTACATTTCTATGCACAAAAATCCTAATTCAAATCCATGTTTTGCAATTCTATTTCAGTTATGTCTCAAAAGTACACTTGTATGGGAAATGCAAATAAATGTTTGATTTTAGCATTTCAAATTACAATTTGAGTAAAGTCTGAAAAATGCTTGAACACATGACAGTTGGGAGTCCTTTTATAAACGATGCTCACTAAAGTGTTAATTTTAAGCGAGAGCTTTTACTTATAGTAGCCCTTGTCTGACTGGTGACATTATGGTTGTCATGTTCCTACAGAGTCAAAACCATTTTTATAACAGACAGCTCCATTCCTCATCTCGGTCTATCTTTGTTCCAGTGGTTTGATACATTCATTCTTTTCCAGGTGGGAATATGCAATTGTTCTGATTTTACATCACCTCCCTGTGGATTCTGTCCCAGTTCTACGTGTATGGTCTGATTTATTTTCCAGACGACATTTGTGGAAATTCTTGGTTTCTAATGTCTTAAAGCGCCTTTAGTATGCCATATCCTAGAGTCACAAAAATGTGTCATCATCTTGTCTCCAGTGGTACATTAGTTAGTGGTGAAGCAGCAGCCTTGAAAGAGATGATGCCACTTTCATTTCTTGTGCCAGCCATGAATAAAGTAGTTTCATAAATGATGTCAGAAGGGGTGCAGGGTTGCAAAATGACTCGGTGCTCCCTGCAGACTTTTATCCTTGACCATCATCATTGTTCTGTAAGCACCAACACTGAGAACTGCCTCTGTGTCCTTCCCAATGAGGCAAATCATTTCACTTTTGTATCCACTGTAACATTATGGTAGTGTGGCAGGAAATCCCCCTGATGCAACAACATTTCTAGTCCTTGTTTAGGTCCCTCAGGACAAAGTAGTGCTATGGAAATAAAGAGCAGAACATTGGAGAGCGCACAGTCCTGGCACTCTCTGCAGTCTGCTGATCCGAGAACTCGGTCATCGTTTTCTTGGCAGGAACCCCAAACTATATCTCAGGCCCTTTCTAGACCAGAAACCCTTGAACAACCCCCAACTGCACCTCAGGCTTTTTCCAGATCTGAAACCCCCCAAACAACCCTAAACTCCAGCTCAGGCCCCTCCAGACTGAAACACCTGGCCAACCAGAAAGTCTAGCTCAGGCCTTTCAGACCTGCAAACCCTCTACAAACTCCAAACTCCAGCTCAAGTCCCCTTCAGACCTGAACCCCCCCAAACTCTCTCCTGAGCTATTTGGAGAGAATCCGGTGAGACTGTAGGGTAGCACCAGCTGAGCTGCCAGGAATGCAGTCCAATGTTTCTCTGTTCCTCATCATGCTCATCATGTCAGCTGGCTGATGGCCCAGCGGACTGGGCTGAAGTGACGAGCAGTTAATGTGCTGAGATGTGAACCTGTACTCGCTAATGAGGCTCTGCACTGGGGTTCAGCCTGAGCTCCACTGACAGTCATTTAAACTCTGATGACTCTGATATCAATATTTGGCTGTCATCAATGTTTCTGGCTGAAGCACTCTGCAATGGCACCATGCCACTGCAAAAAATACGATAACTCTAATATGTGCAATAAATATGACCCTTCTTTTCTAACAGGACCTGTTAACAGATGGGCTTCATGTAAGTTTGGTCTCAGGGGTGTGTTCATGATTTTAGTTCAATTGGATATGCAGAGCATTTTCTTTGTTTAGTGGAAGTTAGTCTTGCATGGTTCTCAAAATGGAGTCCAGGTACTAGGCAGCGAGTCTGCCATAAAGCAAAACCAGTGGTCCATGATTATTGGTTGTTGTTGTTGTTACAGAAGTGTAAATCTGTTAGCACTCCGAAAGGAATTGTATGTATTGTCGCATTTTTATAGTCCTTGACCTGTTCTAGACTGCTCACTCGAATGGGTTTAACCCAAAAGAATTAAATAAAAAAATCTGCCTATAGAACCAACATGGTCTTAATGTGTTCTGTTGGAGGACATTTCCTAGAATAAAAAATCTCTATGGCTCCATTAAATAGCCAGAATAATTTTGTACACATCTGAATAATGAGGCTAATATTTGAATAGACTGTGTTTATAAAATAAATCTGTTCTTAGGGAGTCCGTGAAGTTATTTCACAGTTAATGGGGTCCCATCTTCAATTACCCTGTCTACTTAAACAGCTCTAGCATGTACACAAGATTTTGCCTTCTTTTAAATGTGCAACTCAGCTTTAGCTTTTCAATGTGCAACTCGGCTTTAATTCCCTTTTGCTTCACTGGTGTAGGCCTTCTGCATTGGTTGTCCTGCATTACTCTGTTTGTTTGACTGTTTGAACATTTCCTGTTTTTGCCCATGATTTTACCTGCCTACTTGGATTAAACATTAAGCTTGCATTTACGTCTACCTGCCTTGTGACAGCTCACTGGGTTGCAGTGCTCAAATGCTGAAAATGATACACTGAAGAGCGGAGAGCTAATCAGATTGCAACCTTTAAGATCCTCAAGGTTGCGGTGAGAAAGCAGTGTGACAGGATGAAGCGAGAAAGAGCGGAACAGGTGAACATGTTGGCAGAAACAGGAGATGAGGACACTGCAGAGGAGAAATGAGGGAGAGGAGAAGAGGCAGAATCAGAGCAGGTCAGTGGAAGACTTGGCTTCGAAGCTTTGGTGCAACTGTCAGTCTGTGGACCAACAAGTACATGTCTTTAGGAGAGAGCTCTCGAGATACTCAGGAAAAATAAACCGCTAATGTGTTGAGAGGATGTCTCTCTGACTACGGTCTGCTGTCATCTTGTTCAGAAATAAACCTTGCTATTCCACGATAGTTACTGTACATCAATTCGTTTCTTGGTCAGTATCCTTCCCAGTGAACAAATAATTTAAGTTCTATCCTTTCTAGTATTATGCTAATAACTTGTGCATAAAGTATGAAGACCGAAGCAAAGAAATGTCAGGAATTAACCTTGATCCAATATCCTTGCTGTCAACCTTAATAAAATAATTGTATTCCCTTCTGCATTAAAATAAGCATCTCTAATGCTTGCGTCTGACCATTTAATTTTGTTACCAACCAGGGTTTGAGTATTTTTTCCTCAGTTCTGTGGTGTGGTAATATAGAGAGGTTGTTATTCTCAGGAAGATGTGATGTATTATGCTACACCTGAAGTGAGAACCTGCAGGGATTTACGATGTGGCAGTGCTCAACCCACTGACCTTTACTCATAATGTCATTACACCAGTGCCAGATCCACCCCCCACCCCCCATCACTCCTGTCCTCCTCACTGGCTGCAGAGAAAGGAGAGATAAAAGAGGATGAAAGAGCAACCCTCCACTCTTTCCTTATTTTATTCGTCTGATAGAACTAGGCTCAGGCCAAGACATTGACGAAAGCAGCTGGATAGGTGTATGTTTCTTTATTTCTAGGCAACAGCTTTGCCCAGACATGCTGCACCAACGAAATGACGCCATTCCTCTCATTTGTGAGGAAGGGAGTGTGTTTCAAATATAGATCCATCATTTTTCTCTAGCAAATCAAATCACAGTGGCGTGATGAGGCTGAATGTAACGCTGTCTCTCACGGCTTTTTCTGCCGTTTCCGCCGAGTGGCACCAGTCAGATTTAATCCGTTCTGTTCCAAAGCGAATTCGCACCATGTCCTGGCAATTTTGCACAATTTGAGCTGTCTGCAATCAGTGCTGGTGTGTTTGGAGATACAGACTGTGCATGTCGCAGAACCTGGTCCTTTATCCTGTCGGTATTGTCTCTTATCTTAAGATGACAGAGAAATTTGCTTTCCAGGGAAAAGCCAATCACTTTGCCAAACCAAGGGATTAGCCTGAAGAAAAGCCCCTGTTTTCTATATGTGCTCTATATTGTAAGATAAAAGTCTGATGTATGACTTTTATGATGTCTTTAGTCTGCTCTTTTCTGTGATTTGTGACTAGCCATGACCACTTACTCAAGCAGTCATGAACAATCACTTACTGTACTGTCGTTAGCATCTCGGTCTGAATTAAAAAAAAGATGGACCAATAGGTTTATTCAGGCACTGTGAACTTGTTGTCTCACAGCTTGGGGTACTAGGGGTACTATCTGTATGGAGTTTTGTGTATGTTCTACCTGTGTCCACATGGGCTTCCTCCAAGTTCTGTGGTTTCCTCCACCTACCAAAAACATTCCAGTAGGTGTATTAGCTGCGATAAATAAAGAGGTAGCGGAGCGAGAGGTGATTCGAAAGTTAGGCCCACCTGCTAAGTTAACGGTGAAGCTGCCTCTGACATGGTGGTAGGGACAGAGCCAACTGCTCAGCAGCAGGAAATGGTATTGCAGCTGCATTAAAAAGCTGACAAAAATAACACATTAACTATAAAAAACGCATATTACAGGTGAGAAACAGGAGATTCCCTGCTGCTGAGCACTCAGCTCTCCCTTTTCTGCCATTTCTACCCTTTTAGATATTTAAGGTGAATGCCTTCTTTCAAGACCGACCATGTGTAAAAATCTGCCAAACATTAGAAGCAAGAGAAAGATTGCTGAAGCTGAAGAATGATTTCAGAAAAAAAAAAAAAAAAACTGCATTAGAAAATTTCAAAAATAGAAAAAAATGCAAATGGGATTGTGAAACAGAGGTAATCTTTTGAAAGAATTAATTTTGATTTGATTCTTGCATTTTTTAAATATCTTTTACATTTTTATAATATTTTGCTCGTGGATTTTATCATTTTATTTGAAACTGTTGGCACGATATTAGCACCATATTTTTCCATCATGCACCCAGTGTTCCTGGGATAAGCTCTGGATCCAACGGTTATGCTGACCAGGATAAAGCAGTTACGATAAAAGAAAATAAATACATAAATAGATCACATTAAATACAACATTATTTAAATTGCAGTTCAGTTTTACACATATGTAGTTCTGGCAGTATGAGTTTGGAAAGAGTTTATGGGAACCTCAGAAGCACTTGAGGACTTTGCTCCACTTCATTGCCACTGCTTCTTGCTCTACACTCGGCTGCAAATCCTCTCAGTTGCCACAGATTAACGAACACAGATCGGCAGTTCATTATAAACTAAACCATATCTTTGTACAATTTTTCCCACAAACCTTCTTTGGGAAGGAAATTATCAACACAAACTAAGGTGTTTTGTTTTTTTTTTTTTATTAAAAAAAAAGTTTTGGTGAAAAAAACACTTTTTTTTGTAACGTGAGAAGCTGTTCATAAGGATTGTTCTTCTTTGGTTCTTTGATAGTTCTTTGTCCTCTCCCTTGCAAGGCTGTTTTCCTTTGGTCAATGTTGAGAATCAGGCAGATCGTGTTATTATTCATCTCTGCCTTTCTTGTATCATGCAAGATGCAGTGCACAGACAAAAACCCCTCCAGCTACACTACCTTTCAGAATAATCAAATCCATGCAGAGGCCATTAGCACAGATATTCGTATCAAGAGTAGGTAGTGAAAAAGGCTGCACTAGCTCAGTGGTGGTTCATGATGAGTGTTATTGGATCTGAGGAACAGGTCAGAGCTGTATGAAAGGTGGCAGGCACGGAGTCTGATGGGTGGGTAGACAGCACATGCCTTTCACTAAACCCCTTTAAACTGTTGCAGTGTGTGTTTATCAGGCCCATCTGGCATGCGTTCCGAGTGTAAAACAGACTGGTGTGCTTCGTTCCTCTTTTTTGACCTCCTTTTGCCCCTTCTTTTACATTCACCACTCAGAAAATGCTTGCAAGGATGCCTTTTTCTCTCCGTTTCTCTCCATGTAGCTATAGAAACATGAAAGTAGAGCACACGGGGTCTTGGTTGAGAGTTCCCTCATAAAGCTAGCAGACACCTGGGGTGAAAGCCTTGAACCTTGTTTAAGAAGTCAGCTCTCTTTCCATTCCAACTGCGTTACACACAGCATAAAGGTCACTGGACATAGAGCGTTAACGGTTTAGAAATGATGAACAAAAAAAGGTATCTTTTGGAACCTTGCAAAGGTTGACTTATAGAGCCTGTTGACAGAACCCATGTTCCAATAGTCGTTTATACAATGGTATTTCATAAGAACGGGCAAAAACTGAAACAGGGAATATGATCTCTGTGTTGCTACATTCCATTCAAAAGGCAACTGCCATGTTTATACCATGTTTATGCTCTTGAGGTGAAAGCTGTCCCATTTGGAGGGCAGCGTAAGAAAACTGACTTTGTTTTAGCCAAATTTTAAGACAAGATACAAGTAATCATGATGTCACAGTTCCCCACATGCCATGTGCTGCTGTTTACTCTGGCCTCTCTTCCAGTCCTGTCTCTGCCCCATCTAGTCTTTGGTTTGTTGCCAATTGTATCCATCTGTTCTGTGTTTTATTCGGATTAGTTCGTCTGCATATAGACATAGATGGATCTTATCATGCAAGTATTTTTTTCCTTGTCTATGTTTAGTGTTTTCTAGTTTTGAGTCCTGCCTGTGTTGCTGATTATGGATATACTATGATTACTTTGGCTGCCTGTGTTTTGACCCTGTGTACAAACCTTGGCAGTGATCCTTGGTTTGCCGTACATAAAGCACATGCTGAGTTTGTGCACTTGTGTCCTGAAACTTCGCCTGCTTGCTAATGAAACCCAAAACAAATGTTATAAAGTTCTGTGTTTTATGGTACATAGCTACAAAGTTTTAACTCTGAGTAAGGTTGAAGGCGCATGCAATATTTCATTTTTTTTTTTCCAATTATTTAAACCATAATTTGGTGTAAAGCATCTCACATATTTTGTGAGGCATGTAAACATTTTATCACTTTTTTCAGAAACAGAACAAATATATTGTAATGATTGTATGGTGTCAGTGTATTAGTAACTATTAAAACAGTACCAGTGTTACTGGTACTAACGTGTTACTCTATATTGAATTTTGTCATTTTTATTTAATACAGCAACCTGTTTTTTTTCTGATTACAGTTGGGTAGCAAGAAAATGATCTTAAAAATGTATTTAAATAAATGTATAAATTATTTACATACGATAACAGACGCTGACTTCATTACTTGTATTATTTAATACTTTTATTCAAATAGTGATCGTTTGACTAACATTTTAGACATGTATTTATGATATGCTTGTTATAAGAAGAGAATCGTGCATACAGGTGCATGTTTAGGCAAAGCCAAAAAGCCAGTCAGAAGAGTTGTGGGAATAGGTACATGTGTTACTCCTCACTATTTGTAACTCCAGCTAAGTGCCAGCACACAGTGGGAGCTACTTGTGTCATGATTTGGAAAGTTCTAGGTATAGGCAGCAAATATGACCATGACATTCCTACATGTTCCTACATACTAGGTTTGTATGACTACAGCTAGTGAACTATTTTGGAAGGAAAATAAAAGCGCTTCTTTTTTGCTTCTTTCTGAGAAAAATGTAAAACTTCTGCACTAAATATAATGTTAAGAAATGCATTTTAATCTGTATTTAAAACTGTCAGATCATACACTGTGACTAACTGTGAAATGATAATGCCATATCGAGCCTCCAAATGAGAATTATGCATGTATATTAAACATTCTGAGCCAATTTCCATAATACAAGCAAAAAAATTGTAATAATATACTAAACTCTAGTAAATGTTTTATAATTTCAATGATCAATTCAGTAATATCAGCTCATGTCTAATTAGTAATCTGTGTCTTTATATTAATTGCTTCTACAATTGAATATTCAGTGAGGCTAATAAAAGCAGTTAATACAGTCTGTGAACAGTAAAGAATCTGTTTAGGCTGTATTTCATTTAAGATATATAATCCCATAGCGTGACAGCAGCACAGAATCGTATCATTCAGCTCTAGAGGAAGTGTAGGTGAATGTCAGCGCTGATCTATTTTGGGTTGCAGCTCTCAGAGATGGTGGAACATGGTGTATTTGGACAGATTGGAGGGCTCAGTAGGAGGAAGCTCATGTTGTGGTGCAGGATACACAGTTTTTAAAGGTCTGTTTGCTTTGGACTCCCTCCTGTATTCGGTTTCTTGTCTGCATTTTATAGTGTGATGGAGGCTGTGCTAACGTTACGAAATACTGCGCAACCTTTATTTTTCCAGCTTGAATTTTTTTCTAAATCAGACAAACAAATCCATAGCCACTATTCATGTTGTGCAGGATTGTTTAGCCCCCAGCCGCCAGACAAATCAGGCACCTTAAGGTCATTTAGGGAGAATTGTGTACTCGTATGAATAAGATTAACAGTTTACCAAATGTACTAATGAAATTCATATTATAGTTTACATTCATGCATTTTTAAACAAAAAAATCTGATCTATTAGCTAAGCAAAATGTTTTGAGTACATATATATGCTGAAATAGACCTGAATGGACTTCATGTGTTCATAATAAAATGTAAGTGAGAAAAATATCCTTGTTTCTGTAGGGTCAGTAATGGCTTTGGGCTACATGAACTTGCCGGGATGATGTATGAAGAATAAAACACAAGGTGGTGTGCTGTTAATTAATCAACAAAATGTGTTGCCACTCAGAGTTAATTATTTTCCTGTAACAGCACATCCCGAAGTGTTTTATTCTTCCTATAGCACAGTAACAAATGAGCTGTTGACAACAATTACAGTAATATTTGTGTATATATTGTAAGATTGTATTGTAAAAAAACAACAACACAGCTTTTCATGTTACCAACTTGTGTTGTAGTACGAGATCTTGAGACCACCTTTTACATTTACATTTATGCCATTTGGCAGACACGCCTACCTTTTCACTTACTCTGTCTCGTTTCAGAATTAAAAGCAATTCTACTCAATCTTGAATAATTCTCGAACTAGAGCTGCGTATGGGTTGGACTCATAATTTTAGCGGGAGACCTCGAGACTGTTTTTTCCCCCACCACAGTGACAATGATAAAATGTTCAATTTTTCATACTCAAAATAATTATACACATAAAAATAACAATAAAATGAATCCATTAATTCAAATTGTATTGAGTGGTGTTATGTATTTGATATATGCAGGCAATCCCAGAGTGCAACTCTCCCTTGAAGTCTGTTATTTCATCTGAGTTCCAAAATTTGTAATATGTTACATTTCTTTCCAACTCCCTGTAGGAAACTGGAGATAAAGAGTGAGCCAAACTGCCCCATAGCCAACAAACCCCAATCTCCTATACAGAAATTTAAATTTTTGAATATTAACAATATTGGCAAATAAGTCTAATTAAATCCCTGGTCTTGTAAACCCCCTCTCGTTAGACAGCCTTCTGTCTTGATGACTCTCCAGTGGTGGAAAAAGGCTGACTGTTAAAAAGGCACTTCACACAGGAGACTCCTATCATAAATGTTAAATAATCATCTCCTTAGAGGAACCTTCACCATATTAAAGATTATGATTTTATTTGTTAAATAACAGCACTTTAAAAAAAAAAAAAAATCTGTTTATTATTAGTTAATATGGATTATGTGAAGTCCCTGTGAATGATGTATTTCATAGAAACAATAGCATATTAGAGTGAGCACATTAAACTAAACCTTTGATTTCAATTACAGCTGGAACTACTATCAGAGCCATGCTATTATAGAAATCACTTTTCAGCATGTCAAAAATGAGAATTTGCCATTGCTGTAGAACATTTAAGAAATGACAAATGTTATGTAAAATTGTAATAATGTAATTAGTGTGACAGTACATTTATAAGATTAACTGTTGTTGCTCACAGTAAGAAAGGAGCTGTTTTGATGTTAAAATATGTTTTTGTACTGAACGTTTTTTTTTCTCGTTTTCTGAAATAAACGTTATGTTTTAGTCTCCCTCTGACTGTACTCTTTTATGAAATCAGAAGATTTAGCAGTCGATTCAGTACATGACAATTTACATATTCTAATGCTGTCTCCTATTAGGTAATTTTCTTAATTACCTAATTACAGTGTTTTTCAAAGTGTGCACCTACAAACACATGGAAATGCACAATGAACCACATCTAATAGAAATATCAGGGTATAATTACTTTAGTATACAAAGTACATTTTCAAGTATCAAGTTTTCTTTCATCTTAGATGGTTGCCTTTGCTTACTGCATTTACAAAGAAAAAAAAAATCAAAATCTTTACTTATAGAAAATGTCTATAGCAGAGATGGCATGGTAAAACTTTTTTTTTTTTAAACTTGAAACCTTGTGTATCATGCAATATTGATTCTGTCTGTTTTCTATGAGTGATTATTAATTTGCAGAATTTCACTACAGATGGCTGTTTGAATTGACCATTCTCAAACTGCTTTAGCATGTTGTTAGTGCATGTTACAGAATCGGAATCGATCCTTTTATTAATTAATTCACAAATTTTTTACCAAATATAGCCATGTATAATCTGTGACTACCATCCGGTTAGCTATTAACATGAAAGCTAGTTTGAATTGTAAGGATTATCATCATGATGGCTAACATTTGAGAGATTAACAGAGTAGCTGTTGTTAGTTGGTTTTGGTTGCTCAGGTTCGTTGGTTCCTTAGTGAAAGGTGAGTGATTTATCATTCAGTATTGAATATCAGTGTTTGCTTTTACATTTTAAATGTTTTACTTTAGAAATTAAGAAATAGAAGCTTACCAGAGTATTGTTTTAAGATTTTATTTTATAAGAATTTGTATAGTTTGACCCCCTCTGACTATAACAAATGTGATGTAAACGATCTAAAAGACTTTTGTCTATGATGTTATCTTGGGCTGAGGACCAACTCTCTTTTGCTATGGCTTTGAGCCACAGCAGGTTGTTAAGGTTTGGCAGTGTTTTAGTGTGTGATGAGTGGCAGACAAAAGAGCGCTGTTTTCTAGAATAGGACTCAATTTATGTTCTGCTTTTGTCCTCACACCTGATGGGTGAGTGTTGGAATACCTTGTTCATTTCTCAGTGTCTTTCAGAAGTGTAAAGCTAGGAAAAAAGCAAATTTGATAATTTTGTGTTCGTGCTAAATCAAACCCTTAAAGTGTAGGATAAGCGGTTTACAGAAAACTCTCACTACTGCAGTCAAATCCATCATTAGCATCAAATCATGGAATATTCTACATGGAGTTTTCATCAGTGAGTGCGTGAAATGTTGATGAAATGGTGTTTTTTTTTGTTGTTTTCTTACTTATAGTGTTTGGTTACATCTTTTTTTTTTTTTTACAGTGGCAAAGACATTTTGTGACAAAAAGGGAATAGAACAATACATATGATGCTAACGCCAGTATATGCGGATAAAAACATTCTTCAACCTCCATAGCTGATTGTACCTCCTGACTCCAATTTGTAATATTAACATAACTGGAGTCGTTTCCATCGTGGCAGGTAAGAGCCTGGTGAGGGACAGCAGCATACCAGAGATCACCGATGGTTTTTAGAGTTCCTTGTCGGCTCAGGGACTCAGTTAATGAGTTTTAGAATAAGCCTCTGAATCTCTCTGTTGTCTCAGTATTTGTTCTAGGAAGCCTCCATGAATTCCCCAGCTGAGTTGCTCCATTATGGTGCCTTGAAACAAATTTCATGACTCAAAGACAGAGACAGAAAAGCGAATGCTGTAATGGCGTCAATGAGCTGAAAAAGATGTTTGGGCACTTTTTAACCATGAATGTGCCACAGAACCATCTCATCAGCTTTATGACATAAACACTTTATTTTATTTTCATATCAGTTATTAAGCACTATGAACAGTGTTTATGTATTGTGAGGGTAAATAAATCAAATATTGGCTCATGTGGCTTAAATCAAGTGATTCTTTTTGACCACCTTTATTTGGTTTTGTCAGTCAAAATGAACTGAAGAATTGGAATGGAATTTCAGGTTTAAATATGACTTTACGTTTTCTTTAGAGACAGTGAGTCCAGCACTGACTCTCCACTTTATTAAGAACCCCTGTACATGTGCACATTAATGCAGTTATCCAATCAACTATGAGGCATCAGTGCAGTGCATAATATCATGCAGATAAAGGCCAAGAGCTTTAGATAATGTTCACATCAACATCAGAATGAAGAAAATGTAATCTCGGTGACTTTGACCATGGTATGGTTGTTGGTGCCAGACGGACTGGTTTGTATATTTTTAGAAACGGCTGCTCTCATGGGGTTTTCACACAAAATATCTGTAAATTTGAACAGGAAAATAGAAGAAGAAAAAAACATCCAGTGAGAGAGAGTTCAGTGGGCAGACATGCCTAGTTAATGAGAGAGTCAGAGCAGAATGGCCAGACTGGCTCAAGCTGACAGGACACCTACAGTAGCTCAAATAAACCACTGTTTACAACCACGGGGGCACTGAAACTGACCTATTGATATGATGACAAAACACCAAATCTCATTGACCTACAACTTGCTGATTTTTTTCTTGAGAGCAAAATGACACAATATAAGATTTGCTAGAAGAGGACAATAATTATATACCTGTCCACATCCCTTACTAGTAATCTTGCATATGTTGTTGTAGTTATTAGTATATTACTTTTGCTACCACTTTTTAGCCTATTCAGTTAGGCCCTGTTTATGCTTCGTTTTAAAGTGCATCTTGGGCAGGGTTGGAAGGGTTGCTTTAAAAATGTATTCTGATACAGTTACTAATTACCTACTAAAAATGTAGTCAGTAGCTTTATTTAATTACCAGATAATTAAAGTAATGTAACTGATTACTTTCCATTACTTTTGTATTACCTCAATATTAAATATGCAGATGGTGATAGCACTTTCACTGCTGGAAGTCATAACCTGCACTGTACTGTGATGATGTTCCCCTTTTCTGCTTTAAAGAGAAAATAATGGTGAAACTCCCACCCAGTGAACACATTTTTTCTGATTTCAGACCAGAGTGGTTTTGTGAGACTCATGAAGTGTTGTGTGCACATGTAGTATGT
Source organism: Notoglanidium macrostoma (assembly GCA_030068235.1). NCBI lineage: Eukaryota > Metazoa > Chordata > Actinopteri > Siluriformes > Auchenoglanididae > Notoglanidium > Notoglanidium macrostoma. The sequence continues at coordinate 18,127,100 of JAQQZR010000001.1, read as the reverse complement.
CGTTCTTATTTAGGGCTTAAACTACAGATTTATTATTTTTTTATATATATATATATATAATTTTTTTAAATTTGATTATTAATAGGGTGTTAATTGAATAATCTTTCCTTGATTATTCAGTTGGTTTTATTTTTTAAATATTATATACAAAAGATGTTGATACTCATTCAGTATAAGCATTATATATGAATGGTGCTGAATAAACATTCAGACTATCTCAAGGTGACGGGATGTAGCCTACATCATTTACTTCTTATCACTTTTTTAATCACTTATCACACTTTTGGCCGCTGTGTCCGTATTTTAAGCCATGACTTTTTGTCAAATTTGTTCAAGCAGACAAATTCAAGATAAAATAAATATCCACTGCCCCTTTTGTTCACTGAAACTCTCTGATGCTAAGTTTATTTTTGCTTACTTCAATTCAATTCAATTTTATTTGTATAGCGCTTTTAACAACAGACATTGTCTCAAAGAAGCTTCACAAAAGTATATAAATTCTGAATATAAACTTATGAATCTATACATTTATCTATATATACCCCTAAAGAGCA
>JAQQZR010000001.1:18105908-18121151 GCA_030068235.1 Notoglanidium macrostoma | reverse complement strand
TCTCACCCCAAGATGCTGGGATTGGCTCCAGCTTCCCCGCGACCCAGACGGATAAAGCGCTATAGATAACGGATGGACATCAAGAAAGGAAACAATGGATTCAACCATTTACATTTAAGCAAACAAACCTGAATTTGATCGGTTTTGTATTTTTTAAATCTTACCCTATCTGTGCCTTTGCAAAGCTGACAGAGCTTGTAATTGGTCAGGACTCACTGTTCGGGTAGTGGAACATAACACGACAGACAGGCTGAGGGAGCGCAGCAGGGTTTTGGCTCTGTCTTGATAATCTAACCTGTAATATTCCTAACCCATTGATTTGAACTGCACTATTTCTCAAAAATACAGAGAAACGTTTAGTATATCAGTTCAATATGAAAAACGACTTTTAGTTTCCAATTACGGGACAATTCCATATTTTACAGGATAGTTGGCATCCCTGCATTACATATTAAGTTGCCAGTGACCAGAAGGTCACGTGGCAGAACTACTAGATAGCGAATTTTGGGCCCTTGAATAAGGCCCGGAAGTTTCAGATGCTTAAGTTTCTACTTTGCAAATAAATGCAAATAAAATTAGCTTGTCAGCTAAATGTCAGAAAATCTTTAGCTAAGCTTTAAATCTAGATTTACCTTAACAACTATTGCAATGCTGCCATACACTGCTTTCTGAATAAGGACTGTTTTCTAGTTAACTAAATGTGTGGGTAATTGATTTTTTTCAGTCTGTACTTTTGCCCTCCCTGGGCTTCTGTATATAACCACAGAGATCTACGTCTTCATGCTTGACCTTTTAAGCAGTGAGAAATTGAGGTCATTTTCTGTGGCAGTCCAATTATAGCCCACCCCTAGTTAAATTCACCACAAAGGTCTAACAAAGGGTTCAAAGTAACAAGAGCAGCGAAGCCAGTGACCAGTGAAATGCTGATACTGGCTTGTAAATAAAGAAATGACAAAAGTTACCTCTTAGATTCATCAAACATAAGCGTATATTTGAGCAATTCAGTCTGAAAAATGTGCATCAGCTTTATGCTACTCTCCATGTGTAAATATTATGTAGGCCCCTACAGTATATTTATTTATACTGGCTTGCTTTTTTTTTTTTAATAAACATCTCATTAACTTTTGGATTAAACAGCAAATTATTCTAAATTAATCACAGGGAGTAAAAATGTCACTAACATTAGCACTGAAGATTATAAACCTTTATGAATATGACAACATTTCTGAAAACTCCTCTCAGAAATCCTCAGTTATATTAACAAGGCAGCAAACAGTATCAGTAAAAACAATGAGCCTTTATAAAAATGTATTTTAAAATCATATTAGGAATCATATTCAGTTATTAGGGGTGTAATAATGCAGAAAAGTTTAATTTGATACAGTAAGATATGGTAGTGTCTGTGATACTTTTTCAATACAAAAATTCAAACATTGCCTAAATTATATCCAGCCATCCATTATCTATAGCGCTTTATCCATCTGGGTCGCGGTTAAGCTGGAGCCAATCCCAGCATCTTCGGGCGAGAGGCGGGGTACACCCCGGGCAGGTCACCAGTCCACCACAGGGGCAACCACACATGCTCTCTTTCACACCTATGGGCAATTTAGAGTAGCCAGTTGACCTAATCTGCATGTCTTTGGACTTTGGGAGGAAACCGGAGCACCCGGAGGAAACCCACGCATGGGTTTCGCAACTTATTAAAACAATCAACATTATAAAAGTACAATAATTGAAACTAATGAGATGGTGTTTGCCTTTGCTGTTTACTACCCCTCACATAATATAAGTGGTATTTTATGATGAATATGCTTTATTATGCTGTCTGTTGAATATATGAGAGGCCTGCATAGAATGATATGATATACAGTAATATGCCATAGCTAGCTAGCTGCTTACCAAAATCTGAAGTGACTGCTTTCTGCCTACATGAAGATGTCCATATATGGTCTTAAAGACACACCCACATTTCCATTTATAGTTTTAAAATAATGGCCATTCACAGCTGCTCTCATTTGCATATCCCACAGACTGACTGATGCTCACGTTTCCATATGATGTGGGTTCAGAAATTATTAAGGCACCTTCAGGTTATGCTTAGTTTATTGATTTATAGATTCTATTTAACTGCTTTTTTGGCCATTCATTTAATCCATAATGGCAAAGCAAAAAAAAATTTTGCATTAAAAAAAAAAAGTATTAAAGATCAAGAACTTGAATATCTCATTTAGATCAATATTTAGTCCCTTGGCATCAGCACTGCATATTGAGCTCAGGTGCATCCTGTTTGTTTCGACATATCTCTAGAATATGTCCACCTGTGACAAAATCAACTGAATGGACATGATTGAAAAGGGACACACCTGTGTCTCTACAAGGTCCCACAATTCAAATCGCATGTCAGGCCAAGACCAGAACTCTCTATAGACCTTTGCAATAAAATTGTGACAAGACATAGAACTGGGCAAGGGTACACAAGGGAGCACAGTGGAGTCCATCATTGTAAAATGAAAGAATTTTGGAGCCACTGGGATGCCTCCTAGAGCTGTCTGTCCAGCCAAACTCCATAACCAGGCAAAAAGGATCTTGGTCAGGGAACTAACCAAGAACCCAAATGCCACCCTAAGAATTAGAACTCCTCCACAGAGATGGGAGAATCTGCCAGAAAAACAACCCTCTCATAAATACTCTATCAATCAGGTCTTTATGGTAGAGTGGGAAGATAGAAGCCACTTCTGGGTAAATGCTATATGGCTGCCACTTAAAGGACTCTGAGAGCAAGAAGGAAAAGATGTGACTTGGAACAAGTCTTTGAAAGTCCTTCAGTGGCCCAACCAAAGCCCGGATTATGTGGAGAAACTTAAAGATGGCAGTTCACAGACTCTTCCCATCCAGTCTGATTTAGATTGAGATGATCTGCCAGGAGGAATGGAAGAAATTGCCCAAATCCCAAAGAATCCCAAGAAATTGCCCAAATAAAGCTTGTATAGACTTGCCAAAGAAGCCTGAACTATAAATATGGCCAATGGTGCTTTAAGAAAGTACTGAATAAAGTGTGTGAATGCTTATCTAGATGAGAGATTTCAGTTTTTGATTAAAAATATTTTTGCACAAAAATTCTGAGAATGTTTTTTCCCATGACATTATGGGTTACTGTGATTAAATTAATGGCAAAAAAGCCAATTTAATCCTTTTTAAATGTAATCCATAATACAATAAATAGAGCAAAAAAGTGAGTGCATCTTAACAGTTACCGATCCCAATGTACGCACCAAAGAAGCACATTCTGCAGTCTGTAGTCCATTTACGACTAATACAGAGACCTCAGTCCAGCTTGATATGAAATGAAGCACTCCAGAAAAATTAATAATGGCACCCAACTCCCTGTACTGCAGCTGTAGGTAGCTTCATTTAACATTCCGATGCATGCTCAGTAAAAAAAAAATGTATCTAATATGTAAAGATCTGGCTAATCAGTACTTCCCAGAAAGCCACCTCTGATAAATTTGACACCTCTGACTTCACAGGACAGTCTCATTCATGCCACTGAAGCACTTTTCTCGATTTTCACTAAAAGCTTTAAATATTCACTTCATTAACATATTTATTAACGCTGACCTTATTGGTAAACTGGTTTCCGTTTGTATAAGCATCCTGTTGCATTTGCATTCTGTCACTCTTCCTGGTAGTTTCCTCCTTAGGCTGATTTTTTTTACAGGCTGTATGATTTGCATAATGTCAGGCTATCTGAACAGACACCCATCTTTCATTATGGCATGAACCAGATCACAAGCGGGAATACCAACATGTCACATGCTTCAGGAGTGCCACTCTGAATCATTAATCACAGTGTTCTGTGCATTTTGGAGTTGTTGACTTGTTGGAGTTGTTGCGGCACAGGGGCAGATGTTGGGGAGCTAACGAGTTGCTTGATCACGTTCCAGCACTGCACTGCGGGACCAAGTGCTCATTTGCATCCGCCAAATCCTTATTCTTCTCTGTCCCATAAACACGGCACAGCAGACTGTCAGAACAACAGTTCTTTCAAAACACACGGTAATTCCACTTTACTTACCTGATGGCTTGCTTACTTCATAACCCATAACCCTTTTGTAGCCTGATGATTGTTTCATTGCCCATGTTTTTTACTTTGAAATGATGAAAAACATTTTTACAGTCATCAGCACAGCAAATCAAGCAAGACACATTGAAACCAGTAAGATAAAGGGCAAAATAGCATTAATTATTGAAAAGCAGATTTTTTTTTTTCAATAGATTTTTTTAGAGTATACATTTCAGTTGTCATAATAATTGATAATGCACATTAATGGCAAACTCAAGCGCTATATCCATTCATTTTGTTCATAGCCTCTAGGGCTCTGATTACTCCCCTGCTTACCTGGGCCTTTCCCTTCAGCATTTCATATTTAATTATTATTGTTCAAGTCCTTGTAATACATGGTGATAAATGGTTATATACACCACAGTGATTTGTATGCTGAAACCTGCTGGGTCAGATGGTGTGCATTATTTTCGTATAATTCAATTCAATTTAATTCAATTCAGTTATATTTGTATAGTACTTTTAACAATGGACATTGTCACAAAGCAGCTTCACAGAAAATATATAAATTCCAGTTATACATCTTAAACAAATGAATTTATAACTTTATCCCAAATGTCAGTGGTAACGGTGGCAAGGAAAACTCCCTGAGACAATATGAGGAAGAAATCTTGAGAAGAACCAGACTCAAAGGGGAACTCATATTCATTTGGGTGACACAAGGTAGAAGTGAGTTATTTGTGATCGCACTATTACTGTGTACTATATGGTCAATACTTACAATTGTGTAGCCAAGAAATTTGTTATAGTTTTACCATGAAGTTTATTTTAATGAAGTTATCAACTCTTCACTAACAGAGACTTGAGTGCAAAACCGTTTGTGGCAATTGAAGTCTTAAAGCTATCATGCCTAATGTAGGCCTAAGGATCAGTCCAGTCCAAAGAGCAGAATCTGGATCATTGGTTTCTCAGAAGTTGTATATGTAACTTGAGAGAGAAACAGATTTTTAGGTATGCTCCTTGCCATGTAATGGTTAAGAGCAGTACATATTGTGTTCTCAGTGCAAGCAGGGACTCTGGCAAGACTAGCTATGACAGCATAACTAAAAGGGAGCACCCATTTAACACAGACATGAGGGCGCCTTTGGACAAAAAGTATCCACCTTCACCAAACCTGAGTTAATGTGTAAGATTGAGGGCGCAACAGCCTCCAAACATCCCAGTTTACCAAAAACAATATTTGCCTGAGAACCCTCTATATCCACTCCTTTTTCTTAAAAGCTATTAACAAAAGCTTAAAAGCTATTAATTAAAAGCTATTAACAAAAGCCTTGAATATACAAATATGTTTTCAGCCTACACTTAAAGACTGAGACTGTCAGTCCTGAAGTCTAATTGGAAGGCTGTTTCATGACTGTGTGGCTTTGTAAGAGGAAGCTCTGCCCCTAATGTAGCCATCACTATGAAATGAGGTGAAAGAAGACTATCTTAGTAACATTGTCTCCATGAGCTTCAAATGTAAGACTGAAGTCAATAATCACACCAAGGTATTTTGTTTCTGCATATGGTGAAACAGAAAGGCCATCCAGATTTACTGTGTCATCGGAAAGCTTACGTCTAGCCACATGTTTTCCTACTGCAAGTACTTCTGTCTTTTCAGTTAAGTGTAAGGAAGATATTAAGCATCCATTGTCTAATGTCCTTTACACATTCCTCAACTTTATTAAGCTGGTGTCTCTTATCTGGCTTTGCTGAAACATACAACTGTGTCGACGTCAGCATAACAGTGGAAGCTAATACCAGAGATAGCTCATATAAGGAAAAAAATCAGTGGGCCTAAAACAGAACCTTGTGGAACACCTAACTTGTGTATAACTTAGTATGTGTAGAGAAGTCACCATTTACATCAGCAAACTCATAATGATCAGTCAAATAAAACCTGAGCCAGGAGAAGGCCATTCCCTTAACAACATTTTCTAATCTATCAAGGAAAATTGTATGATCAGTGGTGTTAAAAGCTGCACTAAGGTCAAGCAACACAAGCAAGGAGACACAACCCAGAGGCCAATGATAGGTCATTTACCACTTTAGTCAGTGCTGTCTCTGAGCTATGATGAGGCCTAAACACAGACTGATACATTTCTTGGACGTTATCTTGGGATATAACAGCACAGCTCGGACAATAGTTGTGGCTGTAACATGGACGATAGATTAATATTAATGCACTCATTCTAATATGTCATTGTTTCTATTGTAACAACTGTCTTTTTTCCCCCCCTTTGAAGAAGAATTGAGTTTCAGAGTCAAAGTCTTCCTACTTGGTCACAATTCATCAGAGAGCCACCAAATTTAGGGTGACACTTTAGGCCAAATCACCCAACACATAAATGAAATCAGCTATTACCCACACATGTCTTCATCTTGTTCTCATCCAGCCATTTTTCTCCCATTGGTGGTAATGCATTTTTGACCCTGTTGAAATGAATGGTGTTTTGGAATCTCCAGGAACTCTTCCTGCTAGGTTACGCTTCATCAGAGAGCCACCAAACTTCATTTTATAGCTCAGACCAGCTCACCTAGCACACGCATCCATCTGTCATGAACTGCACTCATAGTTTTTTCACACTGCAGAGCAATCACACTTGCGTTTTCTTGCAGAAATGCATATCTAGTTAAATATGAACCTCACCACAAACTAGTAGTGAAAAATGTAAACCACCATGGCCCAGAGCAGCCATTTATTAAGGACTGCTGCATTTTTGTGGTAATGAACTAGGATTCATATTTGACCTCTTGCTTACAGCTTCATGACAGTAAAAACCTCTGATTTTTTTTTTTTTTTTCCCCCATTTCATTTTTCTGTGTTTTTCCTGTGGGATCCCTGTCCCAATGCACACAGCTAATCTGAACCAAATGCCCTGTGACATTTATTCTAAAAAACATAATAGTCCACCTCCTAATCATCATTGTATTTGTATGTATATTTATTCATATTTGTTTACATACTGTATTTGATTATTTTTTTAATAACTTTTACTATTATTACACAGGTTTTCAAATATGTTGGTAGAGTTAGTAGGTTTCACTTCATGTCCTTATTATATTCAATGTAATGAAATGAATTATGCTATCAGGAATAACAAGTGTTTGGCATTATCACTATATATCTGCAAACTGAAAGGTCATGTTGAGTAAATGCACCACCATTTCCTTCCCTCTCTCTTTATCTTGATGACTTTTCAATTAAATTCATAGTGTGCTTTATTGGTATGGCTGCCAATTTTCCTAAAGCAATTACAAGAGGTAAGAAATTTATAACACAAAAATAGAATTGCCTGTACTGCTCTGGAAAATGCAGTGCATAATATATGCATGTCATTGACCTTTTTTTTTTCAGTCTCAAGAGCAGACTGAACGTACAATAAGCAACTTGTATGTCAGTGTGCTGTTGTGACTATAGACACTGTAGATTTATGATGGAGTACTATAGCATGTCTAACAACATGTAACGCAAAACAGGAGAACTGAAATCTACACCATTGTAGGTTTAGAAAAACTGCATAGCTTTGGCAAGGACAAGTTTATTCATTTTATATTTGGCATTAATTTTGGTAGACACTTGTGTCTGTTAAGAGTTGAGATGCTTTTTTGCTCATTTATAAGCCCCGTTGGTTCTTGGTATTAAAAGTATATATCTCTTTCTTGAGGAAAACGATTGTATAGCCATGAGGGGCATCTTTACACCTGATATTAGAATGCATCCCAAATAGATCTGTATTATCTGCAGTGTGAGCACATTTCTCTGTGTTCTTTCTTTTTTTGCAGTACTCCCACCTGCCTCATGAGGTGAGTCAGGAGATGCGTGTAGATCAGGTCATGTTTCTATACCCGCTGTAAACATACAGTAGCTGTAGACTGATCTGATCACTGCTTGTTCCTCTTGAGTCGAGGTCAGGGAGTGACATGTCCTGAATGAGATTCAGCAGACTCTGCAGGCAAAGATATCAGTGGAGTCTGCAAACCTTTTTTCTATTTACTTTCCTCTCCACCTGGTAGCAATGACTGTGAAAGTCCTGTGTGGAACACATCAACGTTGTCTGATTCTCACAGGATCAGTTAAGAGTGGAGGTAGACATTCCTTGGCCTGAGGTCACTTTATCAACACTGTGTTAATTGTTTTAACTCGACAAATTATCTGGGGCAGCTTGTAGTTTTATGGGACTTCAACAACTTCAACAACAGTACCTTGGAGGGGTATTGGAACACATTGCACATTTAGAGCTGTAATTAACCTTGAGTGCTTTGTTAAAATGGTGGGTTTACACAGTTACGACACAAACACTCCAGAACAGACAATTGTATCAAAGAAAGAACGTTAAACCATCTCCCATGATGACATGTCCTCCCTGATTGCAGAATGACATCTGCTACTTCAACAATGTCCCATGAACCTGTTAGACAGCAGAGAAAGCTGAGCTTTCACACCATAATACGTCTTGCTCCTATCTCCTTCAGCATTCTACCTGGAGCAAGAACGATGAAAAGGCTGATTTATGGGCTCTCATTATGCAGTGAGGTTCTTATCTGGAATCCCTGCCGGCTGATGGCTGAGTGTAGGTTAATCAGGCACTGATGAGACATTGCCTTCACCCATCCTGTGACGCTGCCTTTACCTGCACGGTTTAAACCAAAAGCAGGTCAGCCACTTTATTGCTGTACATTAGCATTCCTTCCATGTTTCTCCAAGGTATCACACTTCACTTCCAGTCTACTTAAAAAAACACTGTTCTGTCTGAAGCTATGATTTAGGTGTGATTGGTAACATTTTTACAGCAATCATAGCACATACTTTGTAAGGCATAAACTTTACAGATCTTTAGAACTTCTTATGCCAATAACTTGTAACATAGTTTTATAAATGTCCAAATATGATTTAGAAGCATATGTTGTATGTATTATGAACTGTTTGCATTCATAAAGAGGGAAACTAGCATGCCGTTGACTAAGACTAATCAGGATGTTGTACGACAAAAGCAACAAGGGAGACTTATGCCAGTTTATGCACTCCATCATCAAATATTCAGTTGAATCTCTGTTTTTCCATCTGAAGGTATCATAATAAGCTTTTCAAATTTAATGTGTAACATAAAGATTAAAAGCGACAAGCAACACAGTCTGAAATTGCTTTTCCCCATGCAGCCGTTGGAACCGTTTGAAAGAGCTGTTTTACAAAAAGAAGTCTATTGTGCATCCTCATGCTAAACATGATGGCCGTTGTCGCTTATTAAAAAAGTCAGCAATGTGTTCAGATGGGAGTTGGTGAAACATAGCATTTGATGCATTAAAACAGATGTGGGCCATTAACACATGATAGGTTTATCTTTTAAAGCTCATTGCATTAAGCCATGTGGGGTTTGACTGACAGCTTCCCACTGTGCTGTGTCACTATCTTGCTCTGTATCAGGTGATTAGATATGAGTTAAGGGCTGCACAGTATGGACAGGAAATACAGTATGGGATAAAGTTGTAATATAGCACTTATTTATTATGAGTCAAAATCTCAAAGTTGAAAATTGAATGAAGATAATCAATGAATGAAGATAAATCGTCTAAAATATTAGTAAAACAATTTTAAAAAGCAACATTATTAAAACAATTCACAATTAGTAAAGGAGTCTACAGGTGTATCACAGTCACAAATAAGCCAGTTTGAAAAGGTAGGTCTTTAACCTGGATTTAAAGGCATGTATGATTAATAAACACTGTTATCTGAGCTGTGATTTATCCTAGACATTGATAATAAACCACTTGAACAAACAGTTGTACCGTTCCAGAAGATCAGCAAGATATACCAGAGTTGAACCACTGAGAGCACTACATTGTATGTTCTGTTAATGAAGACTAATAAAGTTTACATACACAGACATAAATGTCATCATGGGCAATGTTTGGCTTTCAAAGATTTCGTTGAACTGTTATTTTTCTGTGGCAGAATGATTGTACAACAGGCATCTTTAATAAAAAAAAAAATCCCATAAATTTGGAGCACAAGATTTCATTTATTTGGGTTTTCTGAAAGCAACACAGGGTCAAAGATATACATACAGCACACCTAATATTTGGTTAAATGTCCCTTAGCAAGTTTCACCTTGACCAGACACTTTTGGTAGCCATCAACAAGCTTCTGGCAGAATTCTGGTTGGATATTTGACCAGTCTTTTTGGCAGAATTCGTAGAGTTCAATTAAATTTGTATTTCCTGGCATTTGAATCACACTACCCATGTTTTCCATAGGGTTGAGGTCAGGACATTTAAGCTTATTGTTAGCCTGATTTATCCATTCCACAACCAGCTTTGATGTGTTTTGGGCTCATTGTCCTGTTGGAACACCCAATTGTGTCTGAGCTTTTGAGCAATTGTCTAGCTGATGGTTTGAGGTTTTGCTGAAGAATTTTCCTTCATCACTTCATTATTCCAGGACTTCATTATTCCATTCATTTTGTGCCATGCACCAATTCCGCTGACAGCAAAACAGCCCCAAAGCATGATGCTTCCACCACCATGTTTAACAGTGTTCCTCTCTACCTGTGGTCAGTATGGCTAAACAACTCAATCCTTGTCTTATCTGACTATTAAACCTCCAGAAGGATTTTTCTTTATCCATGTTGTCAGATGCAAACTGTAGTCAAGCTTGAAGGTGAAAGTTTGTATGACAACCACTCAGTCCATGTCAATGTTAAACTCACTTGATGGTAGACAGTGTTCCAGCAACTTCCATCTAATGACAAGACTGTGGCTTGATGGTTCCTGGGTTGTTCCTGACCATCCAATTAATTTCTTCTCAGCTGAGGGTAACAGTTTGGGTCTTTTCCAGCAAAGTGGCTACACCTCCCAACAACTTGTACTTACGTACCCTTGTGTGAACTGATGATCTTGGAATCTGCAGGTAAATTGCTCCAAGAGACATTCCCTTTGGCCCTCTTTGTCAGATCTATACTGAGCTTCCCATTGTATTGTGTGTTGGTCAATCCAATGTCAAACAAGCTCTTTTTATGTTGCGCGCAGAGTTGATGAGCAGAACCTGCTTGTGACATCATAACGCAGCCCAAAGAGTTCAATATTTGTTTAATCAGACCAGAGAATCTTTTCCCTAAGTGCTTGCCATATGCCTTTTACTAAGGAGTGGCTTCCATCTGCCCACGCTACTATCAAGGCCTGATTAATGAAGTATTTCTGGAGCGGCATTTTTCTGGCAGGTCCTCTCATCTCGGCGGAGGAACCCCGCTTAAACTGGCCACAGAGTTCTTGGTCAGCTTTTTGACAAAGGCCCTTCTAGCCTGGTTACTTACTGACACAGTAAGCCAGACAGCCAGCTCGAGGAGGAGTCCTAATGGTTCCACACTTTTTCCATTTCACAATGATGGAGCCCAATTTGCTCAAATCTTGGGTTTATACCCATGCTCAGATCTACATCTTGACAGAATTTGATCACAGGGGTCTCTGAAGAGTTTCTTAGACTTTGATGGCTTTCGTTTTTTGATCTGAGATGCATTGTAATTTGTAGGGCCACAGCTGTGTGTCTTTCTTAATTATGACCAGTCAGTTGAATTTGCTACAGATTCCAGTCAAGCTCTCGATAATTAAAACCAACAGGATGTACCTGAGTGCAATCTGTACTGCATTTAGCCAAAGGTCTGAATATTTAGTTTAATGAAAGATATTAGATTTTGATCAAAGTTGGTATAATCATAATTTGCTAAAAGTTGGTATAATCATGTTTTTGTTTTTGTCTTTGTGGATTATTGTGTGTAGATTAATGGCAAAGTAGAATTAGAAGTATTAAAAGAAGCAGAAGTCTTTAAAGTGCAGAAAAATATAGGGGTCTGAATACTTTCCAAATCCAGAACAATTTCAACTGTAATTGTAGCCAAATGTGGTTCCACCAAGTATTGACCCTTAGAAGCAGAGTTGGGGGGTATACTTAGGCTAACAACAGATGTTTGTTTGTTTGTTTGTTTTTACCCTTGTGTGACATTTAAATAAGCTGCACCTTTAAAAGTTAGACATATTGTGTAGATCAAATAGCAAAAATCCCAATAAAGTCCATTTGAGTTTCAGGTTGTAGCCCTATTAAAAGTTGGAAAAGTTCAAGGGGTGACTTCTTTTGAAAGCAACTGTATCTAGCACCATTCTAATCAGAAGTATCCCAAGTTTGAAGAAGTTGGCGGAACCAGTGGTGAAAGACAGAAAACTCTTAAAGACATTTTGGGGGATCTTGGTCTGGGATGAAACGGATGTGAATTGGCATCCTTCACCTGTTTGTGGAGTGCAGGAGCAGTATGATCTGTCTGTTTTACTTATGGTATAGAGTGTGATGTATATATGGCAAGGCATGCAGTGAAAGCCTGGGTCTCTGTCACTAAGCTTGATTGACAAACGGTGCCTGGCTGCATGATGGATGACATTAAAATCAAGCTTCCTGCCAAGCAGCTCTGACCTCCGTGCAATTCTCAATGCACTGTCATACTTCTCAATGCACGTCAGCTTAGAATCTGACAAAAAAAAATTGAAGATGAATTTTGATTACATTTGATACATGTCACATTGTATTTCAATGGTATGTTTAATAAATTTACATTTTGCCAATGTTAATAATTTAAATTATGGCTTACTATTTAGGGTGAAAAATGCTTTTACATTTTTTGGCAATAAACGCTAATTTATTTGCTCATTTCTGCTGTCTTTATGGCTTAGATTGTGTTAAACATTAAGGGGTATAATGTGCGAAAAAGATGCATGATTATATGAAGGTATTGCTGAGTAAATCAGAATAATGTTGCCTAAAACTGTCAGGAGTATAACACTTTTGTGTGTGATTACAATTGGATGCATGTTTTCTAGTGATTACTGAATGGAACTAAGTTATCCTTTACTCATTTGGGGCATGAAGCATTGTATTGGGGCCTTGCACTGTGTATACACACCTTTCTTTAATTTCAATGTGACAATAATGTGAACTACTCTCAAGTGTCAGGAGTGTAACACACTTCATTAATTCGATCATTACTTTCTGTTGTATTGTCTTACCTTCTATCTTCCTGTGTTTTTCAGTGGAGTATGGAAGCCTGCTTTATATTCAACATGAAACAAGCTTTGTCCTTCTGAATGCTTCAGCACTCCATATATTGTCATGTCAGGAGTGTAACATTTTCAGCACCATTAAACATTTCAATCCTAATCAGCTGTTTTCAAATGTGCCAGAAAACTTTTAGCTACTTAGAAAACATCAATTTGAATTTATTTGTGTCCCTGAAAGTCTTCTCTGTGTAATCATGTGAAAATGGTATGATTTATTTTTAAGCCCTGTGTCACAATATGGAGCCATTTCACCCATTTTTGAGACTGAATGTTTAAAAAAAAAAATGTAGTGCTCAGTATATGACCTGCAATAACTACTTAGGTAGCGTTTAGCTACTTAACGGGAATTTTGCCATTTCTGTACAACATCCACCTTTTAGATGCCCATACATCTTTATGGTGAAAATTATTTGTTTTTGTTGTTATGATGTTTTGTTTTACTTCACCTAACTGTACTACACATCTGTTCACTTCATGGTTTGGCTAGATGTTCAACCGCTCTGAAATGATCTGTCCTTGCTGCTTCACCTGTGGCCTAATTGACATAAAATCTATATTTCTGAGATTTGAATTTTTGACTTTTGTATTTATTCTGATTTGTTTAAATCTTAAAATTGTAACCTGTCATCTTGAATTATATACTTTTAAAGGCAAATGTTACCTCTAGCAAGTTTAAAACAAAAATAAACACTGGAAAAAATGTTAATTTATTAAGTACACCGCAGAAAAAATGAATAGGATTTGTATATAGAGAATGTATATTCAGATGCTTTTGTCAGCGTTCAAGCTCAATACTCATGGATCAGACTGAGACACTCTCTCTTAGTCTTTATATAAAGACTCTTTTATACAAGAGTTATATTGTAACTCTTTATACAAAGAGTTTAGAAACACCCCTAACCTTGCCATAATAACCGGGGCCGATAACACCAGAGCTCATAGCTCATTTTCCCGACTCCTTCCTTTTTTAATCTTATGTGTTGTCAGGCTGCTGATGAAACAGAAGCATACTATGAGTAAAATATAATTAGCAGTCCCCGGATGTTTCTTCATGATAGTTTGCTCTGTACTCAGATGGCTGCCTTTCATTACAGTAAATCAGTTTGCCTGGCCTGCTGCCAATGATGTCTCATACGTCCACTGTGAATATCCCACACACCCACTGATGAACCATAAATGTCCGTGCGTGCCGCTTTTTAATATCTCAGTGACCATAAGGAAGGAGCTGATAACAAGACAGTTCTCTCCTGCGTTCTCTTTCTGAATCAAAGAATCTTGAACAATAGCTTCCTATAATAGTGCCACATGCAGTGATTTGATAACCACCCTGCTGAAAAAAGCAGCTTGTGCTGGTCATAATGAATCAGCCACCTCAGTTAGACCATGTTTTTTCAACTGACCTGAGCTATACCAGTAGGGTTTTGTTAGTTAGCCAATATGACCCTGCTAAACTAACACCACACAATATGCTTTGTAATTGTGTTTTTTTTGGGGAGGTTTGGTATTTGATCTGTGCTTTCATTACCTGAGCATTCTTATTTCCTCTGAGTATTTTCCCGTCTCAGCAATTTAACTTTAATACAGTAACGAGTATGAAACTAGGACACTACTCCACATGCAATACTGTAGTGGGGCTCATTAACAAGACAAACCAGGTAAAGCCTCCCACTCAGCCGTAGTGTGCTTTGGGTTTTTATCACGGCTGTGCCACATACGGTGTCCTCATTTAAGTCCTGTAATACATCATCCACAACCATATGATTTGTTGCTTCCTTGCTTTGCTCATCTTTTTTAAGCTTTTTAAAGCTTAATCGCCTCTGTGCTGTCTTTTACTCCCTGTATTTCTTTTTTCTTCATCTACACATACTGATTTTTAAGCTCACTTTGTCTCTGCAGCATCTTCAGGTCTGGCATCAATAGCTCTGCTGGGTGATAAGGTCAGCCTGCTGGGAAGTGATAAAGCAGATGCTCACACACACACACACACACACACACACACACACACACACACACACACACACACACACACACACACACACACA
>JAQQZR010000001.1:18042986-18064334 GCA_030068235.1 Notoglanidium macrostoma | reverse complement strand
ACTGTATCAGCATAGGGAAAAGTAACTGTTCAAATTAGACACTGTAGATGGAAAGACCAGTGACTTGGAAAATATTCTGTTTTGTAATTGAAACACATGGGGATGGACGGGGCAAAAATTGTACTGCAGCCAGCCAGCAAGGGCGCTAGACCAATAGTGGCTTCACGTTTTAGAGCTGATGCGAGGTCCATTTTTTTATACAGTCAATCTTTCAGAGAATTATAATAATAAGGCCATTTGACCATTTTTTTGCAGAACAGATGGAATCCTAATCCCCAAACTAATTAGATCTATTGAGCTATTCTCATGCTTTCTTTTTATTCTTTCTGCAATCTCAAAATGAGTTAATAGAAATAATGAGCACCACCCACTCCATTAGCTTCATGCTAATTTCGCATGTACGCTGACACTAATGAACTCGAGCCACCGGCTCTGCTTGCACATTTGTTTGGGCTCTATCAAGCCTCAGGTAGACCACCACCCATCCAGACCCACTCTTACTCCCAAAAAATAAGTGTTAGTGTTCTTGGTAACTTTTGCCCACCTTCTCTTTAGGAACGCACGCTAAAACGGACAACAGGATGCATCAGGCAGGGCGATGCAGAATTACACGCCTTATTAATGGATGGTATTATATTCAGCCCTGCGGTAACTCGCTCTTTTGTAATTGTCAGCATTCATTGTAATTGCAGCTGCTTTCATATTCCCAAGACAAGTGGAAAAAGCTCAGTGTGAGCCTATTAAGTGCTGCGTGAGACAAACCCCACCATACAAATGAGCATAACAGTCTATAGAGAGGTAAAGTCAATGGAAATTGCTCATCAATTGGTGTAATTTTCCTTATGCTCCCACTTGGCACAGTCTATTATAGAGCTTTATGGTTCTGTTGTTCTCAGCGGATGAAAAAAATCAGATTGATGTCACATTCGTTACTTCTACATTTAGTTTTCACTTTGCAGTTAGGGCGATAGATATTATATTTATGAGCACTTTATAATGCCATGTGTCAAAATACAGCACGTGTATGTGTATATATATGTGGTTTTATTAAGAAAGGTGGTGGAAGAAATATGAGCATGAAGACTAACACAGTCAAAAACAATTGTGCAGAATTCTTATAACAGAATGCTTTATTTAAAAAATTATGATTTTATACATCGTCATTACTATAGCTTCTTCTTGGCCACAAATTTGTCATAGAAGATTAACTAACAGCAGAGCACTGAGAAATACACATACCCACAAATGTCAAGAGTCGTCAGTAACCTCAGCTGGTAACCGTATTAGCAAAAGAGAACATGCCTAAATAGACCTTTACACTAGTGATGCAGTGACAGGAAAATTCTTGGTCAAATGCAAAATCTGAACTAAAAATAAAAGGGTTGATGTGTTTGTTGAACAAAAAATATTGACCACCAACTCTACAACTACTACTGCAACTTATATAATATATTTTTTTGTTCTTTTGCAATCATTAGTTGGTATTTTGAAATGTCTGAATAAAATGTAATTTATTTTTGCTTTTGTTTCCATTTTGATCATTTTGTTATTTGGCAGAAAAGGAAAGGAAAGGAAAAGTCTACCCTGAGACGCTTTAAATATGTTTATACTGAAATATTTGTGGTGCACTAAGCAGTTCTGGTACTTGTTAATTGGTCTGAGCTGTATTTTTGTTGATCCTGTGAGATGCTAGTTTTCCAGATACATTGACTTTTGTATTAATAAGAAATCCAATGTAGAAATAGAGGGAAACAGCAAAAAGTAGGCTCAAAGTTCCTGATTGCAGTGCAGCTTTTAGTTGAATGGCATTGTGGGTAATGTAGAAAACAGTTAAGCATAATGAAAATATAGCAACATGAAAGAATTTTCATCAATTGAGAATTTCATTAGAGCATGAATCTTGAACATGATCATGATCATGATGATCTTGATCATGTATTAATTATAAAAATTACTATGCAAGTGGATATTAGCTCCAAGTGAATGGGTTGTTCTAAAAATTGTCTATTTAGTATTTTCAGAATGGAAACCTCTTTATCAGCAAAATCTTTCATCATGTTTAGAATTGAACTCAGAATGTGTCATTTTTGAAGGATGAAATATTTGCTGAAAAGTGTATCACACGTTTACACGCTTCTGCATTCAGACACGGAGTCCTGAGGGTGTCATACCCGAGGGTGTTTTTTTGATGTTGAAGTGTCCTTGAGCCAGGATTTCAGGTTTTGTAGATGCTTACGAGGGAATATGCAGCTCAGAATGAGTGAATATTATAGTCATTGTTCATATATTAACATCATAAAAAAATGATTAGTGCCTTCTGAAAGACAAACACACAACACCCGTTCATTAGCACACTTGTGTATTATTTCAAAATGTCTCATTCTGCTTGATAAGGGGTTTAGTTTTAGATAAAAGGCTTAAGAAGGTTGAAGAGCCTTTAAGGGATGCCTGTCTATTTGATTAGCTCATGCTGGTCCTTTTTTATTTCTGAATTCCTATGTTTAGGCCTGCTGCTTGATTCGAAGTATAAGAACCTTTGCTCGATTAGGGCTGGTTATCTCATGTAGAAGAACGCTGTGTCGTATCTTAAGCATGGATTAATTCTGAAGCTAATCTTGTGTGAAAAAAGGCATATTTTATATTTTGTAATTTGTATTTCCCCTTAAGCCCAGGCTGAAAATCTGCTTATGGAAACTAGCACTAGTTTTCTATAACAGCCTTGTTTCTGTTCACCTGTAAATAGACGAGTTTGCATAGAGCGAATGAAAGTGTTTTGTTGTGGTTGTGGACTCGTGTTAGGATAATAGTGACTTGTCCTTAGATAAAATCCGGGGAAGGAGAGAGATAGGTGCAGAAAATGTGCTTGTATTCTCTAAGCAAGGCTGGTGTTTACCTTCTGATGAATGTTTGCCCTCTTTACCACTCTATCACTGCCGTCGCTGCCTTCGTTTTGGTCACTCCAGCGAAAGCGCTGCAGCCTCGGTAATGAGACACCACACTCGCCCGAGGAAGACAGCATGCTATTTATCAACATTGCACTGATTAGTTAACATCGCTGCCTCCTGAATATTAACTCCAGTCTAGCATGGGTCCTCTCGTAGACTCTGAAGCCGTTCCACCTGAGGACATAAATCGTCAGCTTTGGCCACTCTAGCGGCTCTAATAGGCTTTGTGGCTCGTCTGATGATATGGAAGCTGATAGCAAGGTATAAATCATGCCAGGCTTTATGAGGACTTGTTTAACAGTGCTCCCTTGTGACCAGACTTCTATAGGAAGAGTTCACCATCAATTAAAAAGGAAAATCTTCAAAGAAATGTCCTTTTCTTAGAACTTTTCTGGCACTGAAAAAATGAGCAGGTAGGGCTTAGTGTTCAGGACTGCACAGTCAGACATGAGTCCCTACTGTAGTGAAATGGACTCCTAGACAGATGCAGGTTCTAAGGGCAGTAGTGACTAATGGCCTGGTGTTTTGGCACATTAGAAAGTAGAGTAGAAAGTTAATATTATGGCTAACGTCAGATAACAGTAGCTAAAATGGACTGAGCCTCATTCGGCTGCATCACAAAACCTGAATTCTCTATTAATGTGAAAGGTTTTAAATCAATAAAACCTTACATGAACGTCTAGTGGATGCCCGTCGATTTTCAAAACCTCAGAAATGCCATACTACTCAGAAAGAACTACTATTATCAGTCATAATCAGTTGATTTGTGCAAATTACACAAGCAATCATGAGGAGGCACACACACTGCGTACACATCAACATTCCCCTGGAAAGTAAACATTAGAGCTGTCTATCTGCTGATATTTCCTGATACAAGAAAGATTGTTTGAGGAGACATGGGTAGACATGTCTGTCCTGTAAAGAGGTATATTGGAATAGAGCAAACATGACTATTTTTATACTGAGTGCCAAAAGGTATCATGTGATGTGTGGTTTTACTCCTGGTATTCTCAAGAACCATTTGGGTATGACATGACAAATAATTTCTTATGAAAGCAATATTATCATTCTTACATTTTGCTCTCGCCCCTCCCACACAAAAAGATGGATGATAAACTGGATTCAGAGATCTGCTGCGCATGACACCAGATGCATTTGAATGTCCTATCAGACTCTCATTGACTTTTTCTGTGCTGTTATTGCTACTGTCATAAGGGGCTCATACTACACGATTCAGTGCTGAGAATATCATACATGCAATATTGTTCTGACCATGGAATACTCTAATCTGCCCGTCATGCTGCTTAGCAACTAAAGCTTACTGTTAAAAGATCACATTGTGTAGTAGAAGAGTTTTTTTTTTGTTTTTAACTTTTTCAGATTTTTTTTAACTGTTATTTTTTTTATTTTATTTTTTTTTAGTATTTCTTTATTGTGTGCCTTTTATTGTGTAACGACACCCTTACCCCTGATGAAATCACTGTAACTTACAACTTGTGGCTCATAGATTTATCTTACATCTTAGTAAATAAAGTTAGACAAATAAATTCATGATCACAGTCTTAAGAGGCTAAAGTGAGTTTATTGCCATTTATTAGTTATTTAATGACTTGATAAAAAATTGTATTTAATAAATTAACAGATGGTTTGATAAGAAACAGGTAGACCCTTGTGAAATCAAAATAGTATTTGCCTCGGAGTTTGTGTCATTTAATTTCTTAAAGTATTGGTCGTGTTCAGATATTAGTGTATAAGTACTTAAGAGTTTTGCTAGCTAGATTGTCAAAATATCTTTGTCACATACTTCAAAAAAAAAAGTTCTTCACATAGATATAAATTTTTAATCATACTGTATGCTCTATGTGTGATACAACCACCCTATACTTATATCCTCAGGGTACTGTTAATACATAAGCAAATGTCCTCACTGTACTTCTGCGGATAGAATGGAGTGCTTTTTCTGCAAACGATCTCTAAAAATCATCTTGATACCAGGATCTGATTTTTCAAAGAAGGACAATGGTGATACTTGGTGATAAACTTCCAAAGTTTATGACTTTGAAATTTTAATTGAGAACATTTTACTTGAAACTAATTGTAAGTATGTTATGGATGATGTCCTGCACTTTAATGTCTTTCCATAACAGTTTATGTCCAGGTGTTTAGCATTGCCTTATTATTTTTAGCAGTGGTTATTATGATCGCTACCTGACCTGTGTTATATTTACTTACAGAAATTGTCACTTGGTGTGCATGATTTCTCATAAATGTTTGTGAGCAAGAGCATAAGGGACAGAGAATATACAGAACATAATAGGCCAGGCAGAAGCAGGAAAAACTGTTATTTCCTGATTTCCAGCACTTGATTATATGTTTTGAAACCATGGGTGCTTACTACTTGTTTTGCTTTTGGGTAGCTCCATGTAATTTTATTTATCTAAAATTGCAGATAGAATTGCTACCATTTTAAAATGTTGTTTAAGGGTTATATCTTGGTCATATTGGTTCGGTTGTATTGAAAATATTTCCAGCCTACGAGTTATTACATTAAATGAAGGACATAATTTACGCCTCTCAGGCAAACATAAACAAGTTAGTTTTTTTGCTCATGGTATAAAATGTTTCATAAGCTCAGTCCTAAGACAGAACATTTCATTTGTCAAGCTGTCATGGCATCAAACATTATGGCACCTATCATGACAATTAGTGATAATGTTAATACGACATTCTTATACCACTGGATCAAAACTGTCATGACAAATCAACTATCTTCCATGACATTTTTATGACATGGTTACATTAGTCAGGTCTACAGGCCTGTAAACCATTAGCAAGGTATTTTAAAGTATCTAAGATCTAATATGTTTTGTGGTGTCTATTTTATAGCATTCTACTGATACATTTTATATTGGGTTATACCACAGTGCTGTAGTATTTTTGGATTCTGATTGGACAGAAGGTCTTTTTTTTTATTTTCTTTATACCATGGCATGGTTAATTTCTAAAACCTAATTAGGCAAGAGCTGTGAATTGTTTTTGTATAACAACCCGCCTTGGACAGTAGTTCTGGCTGTAACATGATTGACGGCTTTATATTATACCGCTCTTTCTAATACATTATCTCTTCTACAGAAACAGCTCATACACCAGAAAGTGTCATATGATCTAAGATAAAAAATAAACAGATAAAAGAACATGTTTACCAAAGAACAATATGTAATTGTTGATGTGAGGTTTCTTGTTAGGAGATGTTTTTGTAACATATATGGAAGGCGTCTCAGCTGTTTGGGCGTCGTAACAGTCATGGTGCTTTATAAGGTCTTCCAGCACAGGAAAGTTTTCAAGACAAAGTTTATGCTTTCCGGTCTCTTCATAAAATAATAAGCTGTATATTTTGTGTGTGTGAGAGAAGGAAATGACCAAGAGGGAACGCTGTTTATCTTTGATATAAATGTAAATGATAACACTATCCACAACTAACCATAACATGATGAAATATGAATGTGTCACTCATTAATAAACTAAATGTTGTAATCATTGGCAAATCTCTGTAGTATAACAGCCCATGCTGTTTTACAGAACTTATCCACTTTGAGGTAGCACTTTAAACGGCGCTCCACATCATGTCAGCATTGATTACTTTAATCAGTTTTATTTTAGCCTGTTTCTGATTGGTCAATTACGGCATTCTACATTCTGTTATTTCTGAAGAGCAGACCGCTGCTATGAATAACAGACTGTTGCTATGGGCACAGTTCTGATCATAGACTCTGGAGGACCACATCCAATCATATCAATCTGCAGAAAGAGGTCTGGTAAATTTTGTTTAATTAAATCATCAGCTCATTCTCAACACCCTGTGGCAAAAAAAAAAGAAAAAGGTGTTCTTACTCCATCAGAAAATACCACAGAAGACTTTTCTAATATTAATTTTAATGTTTAGCATGAATGATATGGCTAAGTAGCCTAATCTTTAGAAGGCTGTAGAGTCGCTTACGTTGCTATTGATGCAGCTCCAACCATCAAATCTAACAGAATATTTTATTGCTGAAATCAATATTGGTAAAATCATTTTTAGATCAATATTTTGTGTCAAATGAGTGATTTCCTTAGGAAGTAGCCATGTCATAAGCGAGATAATGTACAGCGAGCTGGTCATTAATGCGAAATAAATCTCTTCAGGGTGATTCAAGACCCCTCCGTTTTGCCTCAGGGTCCTGCATCACCCTGTCAGGATTTATTCTGGAATAAAGACTGGGTTGCTGTGCTGTATCCCTTACTTATACCGCAATGCTGTTCAATTCTGGATTCTAATTGGTCAAAAAGTATTGTTTTATTTTTTTCTTATTACAGAAGCCCTGAGAGAAGTGCTGGCTGCTACAGTTATTATATCTATGCACACATTCTTATACATCAGTATATCAGTTTCAGCACTTGGTAACAGTCAGAAATTATAACTCTTCGTTTAAGTTTTCCACTATGGAAGAGTCTTCAGGACAGAAAACGTTACACAACTTTACAAGGTTTTTTGAGGGGGGGACAGTTATGCAAAGTGAAATTTTAGAACATTGACATTTGGGTTTTATAGTGTTTACTAGGTGTGATGGGCCAGCACATACCGAGTCATTTCAAATCATTATTTAGGTTCCCCAGGGGTCTATTCTAGGACCATTACGTTTCCTTTGGTACATCAGTACAAGAGTCAACCTGTTCCTTTTTTTAGATACTGATGTCTTTGACATTTGGTTATGGAGGGGGAAAAGTGAAAATTTGAATAACAAACAAAAGAAGTGCATTACACGGTGAAGAAATGTTTGGTTAACAATATTGCGGCAGATTTATGTTTTATGTAGCTTGATTTGAAAAAATATTAAATAACCCAGTTTAAAAAGAAGGGCTAAATTAGATGAGCAACTTGAGTATAAAGGAAGATTTGTTAGACAGGGTATATGACTGGCTATACCTTATCCTCTCCCAGTGTTATGTGATTATGGCTGTACCACATGGTACAATATCATTAGAGAAAAAGCTGAAAGCTAGGTTACACAAGGAATGATTTTACTAGGATTACATTATAATGCAGTTTGAAAACCAACAGACCAAGACAGGTCAAAGAATTAAGTTGGTTAAGAGCAGCGCCGAGGTCCAGATTGTCCAATAACTATGTCCACATTATTTCTCTGCCGCTTGCTCTATTGAGTTTGTGTACTAGCACGTCTTTTCCTGTGTGACCTGTGTAATAACGTCAATGTTATGAGATTTTGAGTCATAGGACCTGAGACACATTGTATGTTATGAAGCACAGTGCATACTCTGCATAGTTATTACATCATTACTATGCAGATACATTGCTGCTTAATTTCAAAAGAAAATGCCATGCATATTCTCATAGTTTTGGAGTAAATTAGTATGAGAGCAGCAAAACCACTCAAGTATGTGTGAGTAAGTGCAATTTATATAATGCACGCTATGTTTTCCCTCCAGATAAAGTTGGCCTTGTTCCTGTAGTCCAACTGTGGCCCTGCCAGGAAGCTCCTGAATTACTGGCATGGCTGTATGTTAGTCAGTACACTCTGAGATCAGAATACCAGTGATGGAAATGATAAATTATAAAAACACCCAGTAATAGTCTAATGATAATTGCCTTCTGTGAGTATTATTACTTCAGTCATCTCTACACTGACAATTTAGAAGTGCTTGGCAAATGATAGGTCTTATTATATTCTCTGTGCATAGTTAGAGAGCCTGTTGTAATTCAATGCCAGGAGGATGCTTGAGGATGTTACACCAGAGCCACTAGATTTAATGTTGGAATCAGTCAGACAGGCACAGGCTTCACATTGACTATTGAGTCAAGTCAAACTTTGTACTACTTCACACAGATTTGGGAAAATCTGTCAGATGTCACTGTGGCTGAATTCTGGCAAACAGCCAAAATAAGTAACAATCAGATTTCGAACAAAAGTGGATTTTTCTGAATATAGTAAACTTATATATAGTTGTGGTCAGATGTTCACATACATGGACATGATGTCATGGCAATATTGGGCTTTTAATATTGGGTTTCTTTGAACGGTTCTTTTCTGTATCAGAATGAGTGTACAACATACAGCCTTTAATTTGTTTTAGGTTCCTTGAACTAAACAAAGGGTCGAAAATATATATACAGCTCACCTAATGTTTGGTTAAATGTCTCTTTGCAAGTTTGACGCCGTTGGGAGCCATCAGCAAGCTTCTGGCAGAATTCAGGTTGGATATTTGACCACTCTCACCACATTGATATCCATGTATGTAAACTTCTGACTGCATCTGTACATCTCTGCCATATCTATCACACCATTATCTATATATATATATATATATATATATTATCTTGTCCGTTACAAGTCGTGGGGAAGCTGGAGCCAGTCCCAGCTGACTTTGGGTGAGAGGTGGGGTACACCCTGGGTAGAGCCCCAATATATTGCAAGGCTAAAACAGAGACGAATAACCATTCACACTCACATTCACACCTATGGGCAATTTAGAGCAGCCAGTTGACCTAATCTGCATATCTTTGAACTATTTAAGGAAACCGGCAAACTTGTTTAAATGACTGAGGAAAAGGAGAAGGTGCATCAAAACACAAACAAGCATTCTGGACATTAAGTTTTTCTTAGTGACTTAATAATGCCATTTTTGAAAATCATGCTCTACTTACATATTCCAGGTTATTTGTACAAGTAAAGAAAAAAAAAATCAAATGTTAAATGCGGTTGTAAAAAAAAAAAAAAAAGGCTGTAGGCCTATTAAAGGCCTAAAAGAAAGACATATAGTACAGTATGTAAAGACAGATGGTTTTCATAGTCATGTTTATCATTTTTATATTTTATTTATGACACATTAAATTAAATGCAAATGAAGCCAATATATAGTAGTTGCTTTTAGACCATAGTAATGTGCTGGTGTCTACGACTAAGAATAAAAAGGTGTTTTTTTTTATTGTTTAACAAATACAAAAATGTATAATCTCTTGTGTTTATCTGACATTTATGGAAGGAGTATCCAGTGCCAGCACTTAGTATCAGTCCTTTGTAAAGTCAGTGCTTTGAACCTGAACCTTTATGCAATTTTGTAATTTTCTTCCATTATGCTTTTGAGACTAACTTTACCCCTGGTTGAGATATTTGAAAAAGCGAGACATATTTCAGTTACAGGAAAACAAGTAGTTTTTAGAATTATATATACTGCACTATTTTTCAGTCCACGACACAGATGTGTGCAATAGTTTGCAGTCATGTTGTACTTGTGTATGTGTGAGTACACAATAAACGTCCTGGAAAAAGAGACGCTAAAGGGGAGGATTGGCTGCTCTTTTTATTGCTTTGCCAGGTCTGCCCTCTGCTGGTTGATGATGTTACAACAATCTGGGAAATGGAAAAGGATAAATTAAATTTTGGACATTTTTCATGTATTCAGGATAAATGGATTTGCTCAGAGTTGCTGTTGACAGAAAGCACACGCTTGTAAAAGTTAATCATTTATAGCAGGTCAGGTCTTTTGGAGATCTGTAGATGACGTCCTAGGCCACGACCCTGACATTTTCACTATTATAAATATTTTATTTAACACTGGGATGGTAGCGTGTTTATTTTAGGAGTTTTCATTAAGCTGAATTCATTAAGCTGAATTTGTGCTTGGCTTAAACCTGAACGGAATTGACAAAATAAAAATAGAGGTCAACAGACAGTATGATAAAACGTAACTGGTTTACAAATAAATAACGTTGTACAGGTGTTTAGAATAAATTATGACATGCAGGTATGGATAGTAAGCAGGCTTTGGCGAGGCATGTGTTTGCACTGATAAATAGCATGTTATGAACCATATTAACACGCCATCTTGTGCAGCCTCTTCAGAATATCCTCAACGGTAGATGATGAAAATATGCAGCAATCCACGTTTTCCTTTTTTTTTTTCTTTGTAAACCTGTTTAAAATTTTGCTCTCTTGCTTTTTTTCTGACAGGTTCAACAAGATCCAGAATACAAAGAACACCATGAGGAAAGATGGCATCAGCTCGCTGACATACCGCCTGGTCTCCATTAAAAAGTATCCACTCTATACCAACATCTCAGTGGAGATTGGCAAGCCTCCTCCCAGACCACTCAGAGGATAGACCACGGCCAGGTCCACACACACACACACACACACACACACACACACTCTCACACACTCACACACACACCGCTCATGGCCGTGCGCCTCTGTGTGCAGCACTGATATGCTGAACAGGTTAGTTCTCAGGAATACACTGGACTCGTGGATTTCTAAACACAAATCCACATGCAGATTTCGACTGCAGTACAGACGCTCAGTGTCGTGCGATAAGGGGAAATAGACTTTAGAGCTTGGACAGCCATAGTGATATGAATGATGCTCTAATAGACCCTCTGGTCAAACCTGGAGGACATAAATAAACATTGTTTCTGGGCACAGTCTCAAACGAGAACCCTGTTCGCTTGATGTAAATCAGTTGGAACATTTCAGAAACGAATGTCTATCGTACCTGCAGCTGCTGCAGCGTCCAACTCGTTTTCTCATCATATCTATGAAGCTGGTGATGATAAAAGAAGATGATTAACGCCGGTCGAAGAAGCCTCTGGATCACCTTCTCTGTCAGTTTCCAACCTTTTTTCTTATTTTGTATTTCTACTCTTCCTGCTGTGTGACTTCAATCACGGAAACACTGATTACGCTGAAAGCTTAAGAATTTCAGTGACCGGTTTCGGATAAAGAGCCCTGCCTTTGGTGGTCCAGAATTGAGTAGAAAGGGATTCTGGGAACTCTCACTTGCAGACCAAGGGAATTCTGGCAAAGCTGTATGTGGTCACCACCGTCAAGCGCTTGAAAACAAGATTAGAAGCTGTGTGTGTTTTATGTTTTGTTTTATTTTTTTAAATGGTTGTTCACCTCTGCCTGAAGATTTTTTTTTTATTATTATTTCCAGCTTAACATTAACATTAAAGTGTGAGGTCACACTCATTCAAGACCACAGTGAACTATTATCAAACACTGGAAGTGAAATTTGATTTGTTATTTAGTAATCCTAAGTTTTTTTCCCCCCACATATTTCTTTTTCTACTTGTGGTTTCACCGTTTTCATTTACTGCCTATGCACACCATATTGATGCCTTCAGACATTTTATGAGGTGCTCGAGTCATGTTTTCTTCATTGGACGTCTGTGTTAAGTTTAATCCAGCCACCTTTTTTCATGCCATTCACCCAGCCTCTTGAAGAAGTGCGTTTCATTCCTTTTCTCCCCTCTTGCCTTCTGTTTGACCCCTTGTCATTCCTCTTTAAGTGCCATGTTTTTCTTCCATGTACGCATCAGTGCTGAATAGGGTTTTTTTTAGTCACCTTTTGGAGAACACTGCAGTTAAATTTGGCATAGGTTTAAAAAAGCTGCCCTGTTTTTGCATTATGGGTCAAAAGATTCTATAAAACAGACATTTCTGATTCAGCAAACTTTATGGTCGAATTATTGACACATGTAATCAAGCTGGTTATTGTACGTGATATTATATTTATAATATTATACTACCACAGCAGTGTTCTCGATTTCTCAATTCTGATTGGTCAGAAGGTAGTATTGTAGCCAGCTACAAGGCCAATCACGGGTTCACATTAGTATAGAAACAGTTTACACAGGGACCGGTATGGCCGCATAAATGGATTACTAACAATGCGGAGACGTTTATGTAGCATTGTTGGAAGGAGTCCTTGGTGTCAGCTCTTTATAACACACTGAAATAACTTTCTCATTCTGAAATGAGAAACGTTTCAGGGATGGAGATCTTTGAGGTTTCTCAGTAACGACAAGCTGCCTTTTTTTGTCTTACAGGAACAACTGTATAGCTGCCATAACATAAGCGATAACGGAGCCTTTCAAAGGTGTTCCACATCATTAAATGTAACTACAAATAGATGTATAGTTATGACGTGTTGTTCTTTAATGAATAAAATCTTGTTCACATTGGCAGATTGCTGTGGTATAAGAGGAAAAAATGAAACGGTTCAGGACGTGTGTTTTTTTAGGAAAATAGTCAACTTCAAATAACTGTTGATTATTTTCCTATAACAGCAAGTCCTGTCCTGTTTTATTCCTTACTTATAATATTATATTTATAATACTATATTCATATTATCCTCATACAAACTTACAGTATACCAAAGCTTATCGACCGTGTTGCTAGTCGACTGTGGAGCAAATGTAGCTGACATCCAGTTTGTGATAACCCACATGCAAAAAACTTTTATATATTGCAGCGTAAATAGGCCTACACATAAAACATAATAAGCCAATATAGCATTATAACAGCAGTAATGGACACGATGGCATTATAGTCCGCTTTTTTTTTTAAATAACATATTACTACAACAATATAATGTTAAATATAGCACAGACCATCATGCTGGGTGGAAAAAAAGAAACGTAATTGTATTTTTCTTTCCTTCCTGTTCCTGTTGTCGGTATATTCTGAACAGAAGCAAGAGCAGTACATGAGCACATCATCTTTTAAATTTTAATTTCCCATAGCGGCCATGTGTGGGGTTTATGAGATGTGAAGGGCGCTTTATTTCTTGCCTTCTCTTCTCTCCATCGAGGCTGTCTTATGAATCGCAGCACACTGCAAGACATCTGGAGCAGCCTTGTCCTTATCTCTGTGCCATTCTTTTTTTAATTGCTGTGAATTTGTACATATGCGACAGTGAGGAAATTAACGAGATCTGTCTTTAAGTTAGAATCGTGCACGTGTGCTACTGAATTGAATCTACAGTGTAGATGTGAAGGTGCACTTTTTTGTCAGTCTGGAGGAGGAGAACCGCTTTGTTGGAACATAATCTCACTGTGGTTTATGAAAGAATGTGTTCTTTTTGTAATCTTTGTAATCTACCTGCATATCGTTGCTGCTATATCATGACGCTAGCAAGGCAGTCGTCTCATGACACGTTTTGCACAACGCAAGAAAGAAAAGATTGGTCATTATCGCTAATTATACATAATACACAACTACTTCATATGATCACAGCTTAAGCACATTCCAGTATATCATTTTTGTTGGGAGTTTTTATGTCGAATATTCTCTTTCTTTAAAGAAGTAGCGCACTGTGTGTAGCTCTCTCTTACTCTCTCGCTCCCGGTGTCTCTACTTTCCTCTCCTCTACTCTTCTCTCCTCTCCTCATCCATCCCATCCCTCCATCCTCGTCGGGAGAAAGTGAACCGTACGAGAGAAGGGCAGGGGCTCGCTCTGGAATATTTCACCTGTAAGAAACAAACTTCGGTCTTCAAGCTCGGAGTGGCTTTTTAAACATCTACTGGAGCTACTTAGGGGTTTTTTGTACATTGAATGTCAACATATGGTTCTATGTAGAATGCATTATGTCATATCAAACATACTTTTTGTATACAACAAATAAAGAAGAGCTGTCGCTTGGAAACCTGTGTCTTCTTCGTGATACTCATTTGTTACTCATTATAGAAGAGGGGAAAGTGTGTGTGTGAGTGTGAGAGTTTAGAGTGTCTCAGAATGTCATGGTTTTGACAGTATCTCACATTAAGAGGACTTGTTAAACGTCGAGCAGTTAAGCCAGCAGAACCTATTTATACCAGGATAAATCCAGCATATGTCTGGCATCACACCCTATCAACACCCTGTTCACTATTTAACATATTGTAGAAGTTGTGTCTGTATACCCTGAGTATTTATGACATCCCATAATGCACCACAGTAGGTGGTGTACCAGGGACCTTTAATAAACCTTTATTTTATGAACATCTTTCCATCCATTGTTTATCAATACCACTTATCCATTAATGGTCAGCTGAGGAAGAGGAAGCTGGAGCCAGTCCCAGCTGACTTTGGACGAGAGGCTGGGTACACCCTGGGCATGTCACCAATCCATCGCAGGGCTAACACAGAGCCGAACAACCGTTCACACTCGCATTCACACCTATGGGCAATTTAGAGTAGCCAGTTGACCTAATCTGCATGTCTTTCGGCTGTAAGAGGAAACTGGAGTGCCTGGAGGAAACCCACACAGACATGGGGAGAACAATCTCTTTACAGAAAGGCCCCAGTTGGCATAATTGCTAGGCTCATTATTCCAATTTGTACAATAAAATTCTGGTTATGTATTAAAGCCACAGAGCTTTTTATTCCAGAAATTTCCATCTACAGGTCCAGTTGACACGGCTACTTGTTTTTGAGTTATTGAAGTTTGGATTAAACCCATTCAACTGAACTGACCAGTCAGCCAGGCTAATAACTGCAACTGGAAGACAATTTTGACTAAAAAGTGTGTGCTTTCAGACATAACTCACCAGTATGACTTGGCATTTGAGTCATGTTCGCAAAAGTTCTCACAGACAGAATAAGTATAGAAGATTTGTGTTTTATATAAATTCTGTTTCATGTCAACGGACAGTCATAAAAGCCATTTCATTGCACGTCGTACTGTGTGCGTGGTTGTGCATGTGACCAGTATTTGATTTGATTTGATTTGAGATTTCTGACTGTTCGTGCAACTTCATTCAATACAAGTGTTATAAATACCTAATAGACATCGAGTCTGTATAACATTTACACAGAAATTGAAATTCAGGATTTCTTGCTTGAGAATCACTTTTTCCAGTACAACACAATCTAACATACAGATATATAAGAAGAATATATTCCGTTAGATATTTTACTGCATCAGTATTCACATGAGCACTGATTTATTTAAAGGCAAAACTTGTAGGTTGTTCCAGAGTTGGAGAACTTGCTACAGTTCTTCTGCAGACTTTGGCTCTCACTTCTGTCTGTGCAGGTCCCAGATGACCTTAAAAGTTGCTTTCTTTAACATTGTGCAAAAATGTCTGGTTTATTCAGTTTTCTGGAAAACTTTATTTATTTATTTATTTATTTATTTTTGCTCTTTCTATTGATGGACTACCCTGTGTGCACGAGACATAAATAAGTAAAGCAACATTTACTTTAAAAAAAAAAAACAAAAAAAACTGAGGTAACCTAAGACATGTAGTTCCCAGAGCTAAGGAGCTGATCATTTGTTTACTACATTTACTAGAATGAAACACGTTAAAATCAGATTCAAATTCTGGGCTATAGTTAAGTATTTCATGTAGTCTGTTGTCAATTTCTTGTGATAATTTGTTTGTTCTTCGATATGGTTCACCTAATGTATAAATGGGAGAATGTAAAGAAACATAGTAACATTTCTAGCTAGATGAAGTTGAGTAACATTTCTGAAAATCGCAAAAGTCTGCTATGTTGTTAGCTAAATGTCATGCAAGCTGCAACGTCAAGGTTTATACTGCAGCACTACTGGAAAATCTTGTACAAAGTCCAGATCTCCCAAGCTCTTTGACTCAAATTATAAATGTCAAATTGTTAATTTCCTTCTCACAGGGCTTGCAACATGGATTCTGGCCTTTGCTGTAACCACAGGCTGTAATTATAATTTTCTAGTATTGTTAGCCAGGCATGATGGGGGGAATGTTTGTGATAATCATTTGCTTCTCATGGAAAACACATGCCACCTGCCAGAACTATTTACATCCAGTGTTAAGATTATAAAGGTTAATTGCTTGTGACTGCAGGCTTACTGGAGCCACAATAAACACAAGAAAATTTGTGAAATGATAAAACTAATGAGTGCTTTATTTCCAGCTGAATGTTTGGTCCAGTTGTACTGGAACAAACTGTTCCCCAGTCAATTATTTAATTCAGAGTTTGTTGATATAACACCAGAAATCAAGACGTTCAATACAGACTGATATAACAAAATTTGTGGTAAGCAAGACAAAATAGCATTTACTCAAAGTGGTTTATTTATCATTGTGTACCTCGGTATATTTCGGTGTTATGGGCCGTATAACAACACAATGCTGATTTACATAATGAAAAAGGGAGTTAATGTTCGAAAAAAAAATAATGCGTTATGATGCCAAACAACAAACAGTCATAAGTAAAGAACAAGTTTTAACTGCTCATAACACCACTACTACTTTCAGCTACATCCATGCCTGCATGGGACTACAGTAAGTGTTAAACACAAAGTGTTGTGTTTTATTTTGGGGGTTTTCAGGAACCTCAGGCACACAAGCTTAAAACACTTGCTTTATGATTATGTACATTTGTATGTGATTATGTAAATTTTAAGCGTATAATATATGCATTGTTATATGAGCAAATATTCATACATCAATTCTGTTTAACATTTGTATGTAGTATACTTTATGCAAAATCTGGGATCTTCTGAAGAAACGGTTTCTTGAATATTGCTCTGATTTTGTTCCGTGTCATGTGTTTTTCCAGTCAATATTTGAAAACATATTTACATGTAACCACTAACCGCAGAAGACTTACTGATGTAAGGACAGGTTAAACAGAAAAACAACATTGGAGGAAATACAGGACAGCGCATTGTATTATACAAACCATTAACAGTTCTAGCTCTATGTATTGTACAGAGCTGTACTTCTTATTCGTAAGTCTAAACAACATTCAAAACACAAAAGCAAGACTGTCGTCACATTTGTGGCACCCAATTCACGGAGTCTTACATCTCATAGTTACAAAACAATGCCTAACGCCTACAGTAGAGTCAGAAAAGTTGTTTAATATAATCAGTAATCAACAACTAATGCAAATACTATGCAACAAAGCATTCGAATATTTTGTATTCGTTTTGAATAGTTGATTAAATATTTTTGGAAGTGCACTCAGACTTCTGGTCCCTACTGCAGCCTACATACTAAGGCTTCATTTGGGAACATCCCTTACAAGGCCAAAGCGGCATTCAGCCGTGTCATTTAACATTTAACCTCAATGTGGGGCACGTTATACAAAACTATTGTTTGTAATAACAAAGGCTAAAAGTGGCTCCAATCAGCCTCATGAGCACAAGTTTAATATGCAGGCCCTGCTGAGCTTCACGTTCTGCTACTGGAGAGTGTGTGTAGGTGTGTGTGCGTGTTAGTTTCCCCCCTCGCTGACTGTGCAGTTGCGGAGGCGGGTACATGTGGCCACTCGGTTGCCCTCCCAATAGCCGGCATCCTGCCCGTCATGGCAGCGGCATTTGGTGCAGGAATCCACCCACACTGCCTCGCCTCCCGGGATTATCTGCGTCCGAGAGTCGTCCACATAGCAATTGGGCCCTAAAAAATAAAAAAGCACTAAGTGGCTGTGGACTGGAAATGAGTTTATCATGCCAGTCATTATGATGATATAACATGACATATATATAGAAATATGAAATTTTTCCTTTAAGTAATAAATGACAGAATTATTGAAAACAGCAAAGCTCACTTTATAAATAAGACACCAGGCAAGAAGTCGAGGATAACACTACTGACATTGTGCTAGCTTGTACCGTCATGGTAAGGATTGTGTTTCTCACTGAGAATAATAGCTCTGATGAATTAGAATCTAGTGCCCCTACAATCAACTTAAGAAGTATTGGCACCTTCCAGGAGAAATAACAAAACCCAAACGAATTTATTTAGAGAATTTATAGACGGAGGCATGGTGGTGTAACGGGTATTACTGTCGTCTTTCAGCTCCAGTCTCGTTCCTGATTGTTCCACAGTAAAGCACGTTCTACTTGTGTCTGTATAGGTTTCCTCTGGGTTCTCTAGTTTCTTCTCACCTCCCAAAAACATGCTAAAGATGAAAGATTTTCTTCAAAATACTAGTTGCAACATTATCAGCACCCACCCAATAATTTATGTTTAATGAGGCTGGAGAGGATAACAGCACCAAGCTTCTTCCTCAAAACCCAGATATAATGTACGTATAATGTTAAAGCTGTGGGAGGGTCAGTATACTTATGCATCCAATTCCTGGAATGTTTCAAACTGCTCCATACTTCTTAAACTTTTTTATTAATGGTATTAAAGGTATAATGCTTAGGCATTTTTTCATATCTATTACGTGAACTGTGGCATTGATTAGTGTTGGGTCAGTTCCAGTATGTGTATTGGCTCCTGTAAATTCTAATGAGTGTTCTAATGATGCCCTGCTTTTAACTAATGTACCTTCCAGAGTGTATTCCAGCCTGTGCCCAGCGTTCCCAGAGTAGGTTAGGATGAAGTAGTTACTGATGATGAATGGATAAATAAAGTAATTACTTGACTTGGGCAACAACCATCCATCACCACAGAGAAAAGCAGAGGACTTTCAACACAGAAGATATTTAATAGCTTTTTGGAGTTAGTTCAATGTGATGGATGACGAGTTATCAATAGGTCAGAGACAACAACAGTTTCTGGAGGCAGGGTTTAATAAAAAAGAAAAAAAACCAGATTGGTTTTACTGTATGTTTTTAAAGATAATATAATATAATTTACAACAATAATAATAATATCAAATTATTATTGTGAGTAGTTTGAGTGATTTCCCCCAATTCCTGTCAAGGGTGCCAATAATTCTAGAGTTTAAATTATGACTTAAGGTTTTCAGTTAGACAAGAAATTTTGAAATGTCACATAGGAGTAAATCAAGGTGACATTATGATCTTGTTAGAACCTTGAAGACAAAGAGAGGTGGAACATGTTTTAAGTAATTTCTCTTTGACTTAACATTAGTAATTGTACACTACTACATGACATTGCCTTAATTCATTCATATACTACACTTTATCTTTATAATCATACCCTAAACGGCTATTCAAGAAAGAAGAAACAACTACAAGTGGTCTTCAGCTGGCGTACAGGGCTTGACCTTATTACTACATCAGTAGCATGGTCAAGATCTCATACTGATTTAGCTCCCCAGAGAGACTTTCCTTTTTATTTGTTAGGATAAATACCATGCTCACCTGCTTTGAGCGTACACAGCTCACGGTGCACGCCTGGATGGATTTCACAAGGAGCAAAATTACATTTCCTGCCAATAGACTCGAAATGGGCGCACTCGTGTTCCCGCATCTTATCCATTTCCTCAAGTTTCAGATTATGTGAGAGTATTACACCAGGGTTATTACATTGTAGAGGAGACGAGATGCAGAGGAAAGAGGAATGCAGATAAAAGATGGCTGTATCGCTGCCTGGGGTACTTTGAGTTCAGAATAATAGGATTAGCAATACACTTTGAAGTCAGTGTTTGGAAAAGGGGCTTTCTCCCCCTAAAATGGGTTTATCTATACTATTTAAAGCAGCTTACCATCTTTGCAGTCTGGGCAGCACTTCCCTCTTTGAAAGACCGGGTTCACACATGCAGGAGGGGCACAGTCCGCTACTAGGCACCTGGCAATGCCGTCACTGTCACAGGTGCACTGCTCACATTCTGATGGCTGTAAAATATACATTTGTCAGTAGAACATAATCTAGCCTAGTGTTTAAATGTAGTATGCAAAGCATATAAAATCTCCTAAAGTCCCATTTATCATACAGAAAATCGTTTTCCCCTCTCAGTGTAGAAGTGAGCCAAGGCAAGTGACGACTGGCTTCCATATATACAACTCTTGTACTCTAATGAAACTGGTCACATGACCATAAAATGACATTTTTGCACAATGTCACTAGCTGCTCTGCACCATTTTAGGCTTTTGTAACAGAGTATTTTATACAATATGTTCTTCTCGTCTAGGACAAAGAAATCACAGGCCTGCACACCCACCTGCTGTTTAAACCGCGACAGTATGCCACCTGCAGTTCAGATTAAATGGGTTGGCAAAAAAACACATCAGCTGGGGAAAGTGCCCGCCTGCAAACCTGTCACGGGGCTTTGATTACCCCCTTAGGTTTTTTCCATTCTCTATAATAATCATAATAACTGTAGTAGCTGAATGAGGAACATAACGAGGTATGTCTAAGACGGAGCTCAACCGTGTGCATCCTGTGCTGCAGTCCCAAGAGTTATTTCGTTTTTCATTACTGAATGGAGAAGTGGTACTCTAACTACTGTTTTACATGCAAGAAAGAGAGAACTTCTGAAGATTATGCAGGAGCCTCATAAAACATTATATGCCGTCTCTGCACAGAACTGTGGTTCCTGTAATGTCTGATCCAGTCCAACATCTACAGTACTTATTCACAATTATTTACATTAATCTAAAGCTGCTTTAAGATAAAACCTATTATGAAAGCACTATAGCAGTATACATACAGTTTATGACTAAAGAAGTGTATATGTCTATATCTACAGGTAGATCAAGGTTTCCAGGGTTCCAGGTCTGGAGGGTTAGGGTCAGCACCGTTCCATGATTTTCCTTCTCAAGGATGGTTGTTTAAAGTCAAGACTAGCTAGGATCAGTAGGTGGGTTAAAGTGAGGAGATTAGTCCGGAAAGTATTCACAGCGCATCACTTTTTCCACATTTTATGTTATGTTACAGCCTTATTCCAAAATGGATTAAAT
>JAQQZR010000001.1:18030130-18042886 GCA_030068235.1 Notoglanidium macrostoma | reverse complement strand
ATGTTGTCATTATGGGGTGTTGTGTGTAGAATTCTGAGGAAGAAAATGAATTTAATCCATTTTGGAATAAGGCTGTACCATAACAAAATGTGGAAAAAGAGATGCGCTGTGAATACTTTCCGGACACACTGTATTAGGGCTGGTCTGAATAGCGCATTTCACAGACTTCAAATATGCATTTTCATTAAGTTCATTATCACACAACCCGCAAATCAATAACTTAATAGCAGCTAACAAATAATAAGCCATGTTACTTTATCTGACTGTGCAATACACGCTTACTGTATACCTTCTCATTCATGCATATATCCAATGAGCCTATTGAGTGGCAGATTACTTGGGTCAATGCATAAAATCAGACAGCTCAAGAGCTTCAGTTAATGTCAACATGAAACATTAGAATGGGGGAAAACTTTAATCTCAATGACTTTGACTGTGGCAGCATTGTTGATGCAAGAAACTGATTGGAGAATTCCAGAGACTATTAACCTCCTGGGACGCACACACGCACACACGCACACACGCACACACGCACACACGCACACACGCACACGAATTCAGAATTGACACTGAATGGTGCAAACACAGCGAGCAGCAGGTCTGCAGGTGGAAAAGGCTTGTTGATAACAGAGGTCAGAAGAGGACAATCAAACTGTTTTGAGCTGACAGGAGGGCTACAGTGAATCAAATAACCACTTTTTAGAACTGTGGTGAGCAGAACAGCATTTCAGAATGCAGGGCATCCCAAACCTTAAGATGGATGGGCTACAACATAAGACTGCACTGGGTTCCACTTCTGTCAGTCAAAGAGAGGAATTGCAGGCTACAGTGGGCACAGGATCACCAAAACAGCACAGCTGAAGATCCGTGAAAATGATGCCTGTACTTTTTCCAATCTTCAACTGTGCCCACTCCAAGTGTACTGGAGAAACCATCATTTTATTACCTACATGGTGCACTGATATAAGTAGTAAGGAAGTAAAGATGAAGTTATAGATAACTAGAAGGGCACTCGGCGAGCACAGACCTCTGCCAAGGACAATAGTCAACTCTTCTATAACATGCAAATCTGCCACCGCAACCACTTTTTAATGTCTGGATATATTTCTAGTGGAGTTATCAATATAGCAAATGAATACTCAAGTATTCAAATTGTTGGGCCAGTCCGACTGTACAGTTATAAGAAATGATTCCTTAGCCTAAGTTCCAGGTCATTATGCTCATCAAATATTCTCATATCATCTAAGGGTGTCTGTACTAAAGTCTTTTGTCACCCATTTCCTTTACAGCAGATTCAGTCGTACTCCACATTGGACCTGCATATCCCGAGTCGGGTACTGTCCGGTGATTTGCGTGTTCAGGCACTCATCACTACATTACCAGGTTAAGAAAGGTACGGGATTACATTTAGGCTTTCATGCTCTCCATAAATAGCATAATAAACCACAGCAATTATGACCTGAACTGCTAAAGTACATTACCATTTTTGCTGTACTGAACAGATAGGATTATGAATAACCCCATATCAGGGGTCACAAATCCTACAAATCCTCCTCATTCTTACCTAGCAGGGTTCAGTATCAAACCAAATCTAATATTCACCATTTCCAAAGTCTTCTGAAAGTGATTAATTGGAGCTGGTGCATTACAACATGTCTCAGTATGTGTAAGATGCTAAATCTTCAGGAAGTGGAGTAGTGACCACTGATCTCACAATGTGCAGCTGTTATCATGAGGAACTCCAGGAATATTTAGGCTTTAGGTCTCTACACAGCCTTGACTTTAAACAGCTTGCCATTAGAATTAGAGGTACCTAGTGGATTATGAGAGGGGGCTTCCCTCATCTTAGCCCTGTGTGAGCCATCCGAAGAACAGTCAGATTGTTTGTAAGCCACATGAACTTAGTGCTTGGGTATATCACCGAGATATACTGTAAGCAAGAAGATGCAAAGCTCTAAACTCTACCCTTTACCTGCTTGGACAATAATTTCTGGATGAATGCTCAATAAAAAAAAATAAAAAAAATCTATCAAAAGTGACCAATAAACAGCATTCCACTATGTGGAATTCACCATTCACACACCTACAGTGGGACAACCACATGGTGGCACTGAACTTTCCAAAAAAAATTCATCTTGGCTGGCGTTTTGCCCAGGTTTCTTGAAACAACCGAACCAATTTACTGGGTTACAGTGTTTAGGAGCCGATTGTCCGAACTACAGTTGGCCAGTATGTAAAAATAAAAATAGTATATGAAAGAAAAGTACCTAAAAAGGATAAATATAAAACAATCAGAGAAGACCACTTCTTTCACACCGTCCATTTAAAGCTACATAGCAACAAGGAGCTGAATTGATGCTACACTGTTTTATCGTTGATATATTACCAATTGTATGCTTTATGCTTCAGTTAATTTAATACTTTTTTCTTGATGTTATATTAACATTGAATTACTTATTTGCTGGTACACTATAGTTGTTCCATAACTTTGCATATTGTTTCTTGGGGAAAATGCCTTCAGGGAGATGCCACATACCCAAAATAAGGATTTAAATTGAAGTGAACAAGTAGTGTTAGATGCAACTGACAACTCTGTGGATATACTGTACTGCATGCTTTTTATTTCAATGTCCCCACCATATGTGAAACCACACACTACCTAAACAGTCTCCTGTTTTTATACCCAATTCCCTAGGACACCGGCTCCCGACCCTGGTCCTAGAGTAGCCTTGTTT
The DNA here is from genome assembly GCA_030068235.1 of Notoglanidium macrostoma. Classification (NCBI taxonomy): domain Eukaryota; kingdom Metazoa; phylum Chordata; class Actinopteri; order Siluriformes; family Auchenoglanididae; genus Notoglanidium; species Notoglanidium macrostoma. Next base: position 18,040,151 of record JAQQZR010000001.1, on the reverse strand, counting down.
CCTTGCTCCTGGCACGCATAATTCAACTAATCAGCTAATTACAGTCCTTCCTGAGTTAAAGTCATTTGTTGGAGCAAGGAAAACACTAAAATGAGCAAAGGAGGTACTCCAGGACCACACACACAACCCTGAGAGATCCATTATGCCTGTATGAATATTTAGCTCAAGTAGTTTTAAATCATTGGAGCACTGGTAGATCTTTGAAATCTCCACAAAAAAGGCAGCATCTAACACCACAAAGGGGTTTTGGTTATGTTCTCCGGGAGAACCCTTAAATGTTCTATGTATAAACCTACAAAGAAACCCTTTTATTTTTATTAGTGTGTTAGGATAAGGTGTTAAAAACAAACTCAGTCCAGTGGGCATAATTAGCTTGTGCTGACTGTTAGTGTGCTTTTGCAACTTACGTTCTTCATATTTTCCCTTTGGAGAAACCCTTAAAGGTGCATTAGGTAAGATTTATGGGGAAAAGGTCTCTAACAGTTAAATGAGTGTAGTTGAATAAGATTTGAAATTTTTTTTTTACTCATTTACCCTGCCCCCATTTACATCCACTTACACAAAGTCCTGACCCTAATTTTACGGTGGTTCAAATATATTTAACATGCTAACTTGAGTTACTATTAGCAAGACCTGTCATGACATCATTCCAAGCACGTTCGGACGTTCAACTGCTTGAAAGTAACAATTCATAACATATAAACATGCAAAATTCTCACAATGATTTATAGGAATGTGATGGAGCATTGGGAGCATGTCTATAAAATGTCTAACAAGAGGCCAAGCTAAATAAAAAAAAAATAAAAAAAAAACATTGGAGACTGTAAAACACATTTGAAACTCCAAATACAGTTATTCTGAGATAATGTCTTCACCTACTATTTTTTTATTTCTACATAGTTGTCCACATTGCATGTACTAGTTAGGTGGCATGGTGGTGCAGTGGTTAGCACGGTTCCTTCAATGCAAGAAGGTTCTGGGTTCGAACCAGCTGACTGGAGTCTTTCTACTCAGAGTTTCCTTCAGGCACTCGGATTTCCTCCCACACACAAAGACTTGCAGATTAGGTTAACTGGTTGCTCCAAGTTGCTCATAGGCGTGAGTGTGAATGGTTGTTTGTCTCTGTGTTAGCCATGCCATAGGTTAGAGGTTAGTGTCTTCCCAGGGTGTACCCTGCCTGTCAGCTGAGATTGGCTCCAGCTTCCCTGCAACCCTTAATGGATAAGTGGTATAGAGGATGGATGTGTACCAGTAAGAAATTAAAAACATTGACTGTTGCACAGTTAAGGCTGTATGTAGAACTCATCAACAGAGGGGTTTCCGTTCAGTTAAGGTTCCAATTAGAACCATTTAATTGTCATAAGTTCATAAACTCTTTAAAAATGTTTTATTTTTTATTATTATTATTTTTTTTTTATCTTAACATGAAAGAAAACATTGGCCTTGGTTACTTTGGCATAGTTTTTAGCGGGGTAATGTGGTTTGGGACGTTACCAATCGGTGTGTATTAGTGAAGTGATTCGAGTCATTAAGTTGGGAACGCCAAAATGATTCGACTCTTCGATTCATTACTTTGTTCTGAGTTTGGATTGAGGTTGGTATAAACTTAGAGTGTAAATGCTAGAAATAGTTTCAAGAATAACGTACATGCACGGTTATTAAGGCTTTACAGTGAGTTTAAGCAGGAGACGGTTTATGCTTTTGGTAGCATCGAATCTTTTTGGACGAACAAGGAACCGTGAGTGAATGAAGAATGTACTATTAAATTAAAGGAGGTTTGGTCGTTCTTGCGCACTTCCTGTTGGCGTGCGTTTTCTTTTCCCCAATCCATTTTAGTGCAGCACTGTGTGGTTTGGGAAGAAGCCGAGGTTGTAAAGCTCACCTGGAAGTTTTGGCCGAGCTCATACACCTCTCCCCGGTGTTCACAGCCGATCCTCTCGCAGCGCGCGCAGCAGTCGCTCGGGTAGTGGCTCACGTGGATGCAGGCGGCGGGCAGCGCAGTGCACTCTGTCCGCGCGCACACCGCTCCCTCCGCCGTGCACTCACACTGCGTGCAGTGCTCCGAGTCCAGGAAGTACCACTCACCCACGTAGTACACCGAGCCGTTAGCCTCACACGTGCCGTCCTGCCCTGCCACTGAAAAGCAAAAGACGCTCGGCACGCAGAGCAGAAAAGCTCCGACGCCGAGCCACGCAGTCCGCTGCCTCACCGCCGCCATGTCCACTTGGAAAGTTATCAAAGAGGGATAAATAAAAGACAGCAGTAGGTGGCTGTGCTTTGTTAGTAGTAAGTTACACAAAGAAAGGGGGTTGTTACATTGTAGACTTGTTTCAGCTGCGCGCTCTTGCTGGCCCTCTTACCGAATTCTACGCCTCTCGGATTATGTTTCAATTCACACGTGACAGCGGAATAGTGGCATATTGATGGGCTGCAGAGCGGCATTGCAGTGCTGCGGTCCTACAGCATGCTCCAACAGTACTCTATAGATGCTTATATAGCTACATATTTGCGCGCTTGTGTTCAAAATCAAGGCTGTCTGCAGTCACTCAGAATATTCCACTCTACTGCTTCAGGTGTGTGTGTGTGTGTGTGTGTGTGCGTGCGTGCGTGCGTGCGTGATCAAAGGAGAGGTTTCCCTGCTCAGGTGCACCTGTACTTGCATTGTGTGTGAATGAAGGAATCAGTAAACCGTGCCAGACTCTTCAGCACAGTAATATTCCCTGTCACATGATGTGAGATTGATTGATTGATGTTTTAGATGTCTTTAAACGCATTTTCTTTATATTTTCCTGTAATTCATTGCCTTTCCTGATGAAAAAGAAACATTTGTCTGTTGTTTCCTGATAGTTGATGGCTTGTAATGGTGTTTTGTGTTTTCCAGATTGGGTTTTACACTGTAATAGCCCTAATACTTTACAGGGTATTATTAAGTAGGGATTCCCACAGGGAAACTAAATATGGATATATAAATAAAAGTAGTAAACATAAAACCTCCTTGATATTCTGAGATTAGATCCGAATATTAAAAAAAAAAAAAAAAAAAAAAATCCGTTAACTACATTGAAAACGAAGTAGCCTGTAAAACGTGCTGTGCGCGCTGTTCCATGGAATTTCACTGTATCTCGTTTGTCGCTGTAATCTCGCGATAGTTTGTTCCTAGCAACGCACTGTTTACATCGGTACGGGAAGTTGCGAGGGTATCAGGTAAGAAGCAGTCTAACTAAAACACCTATTTTATAGTAATGCTAAAAAAAGGTTTTAACTAGCTAAATGTGTATTTTTCATGCTTACGTGTCATTTCATTATATAAATAACTTAATGTAATTGTTCTTACTGATGTTACTGCTGTTGTTGTGTAGCTAACTGTAATCTTATAGGCTGTATTTCCAAACTGACATTGTTTTCTGAACAGCTTAGTTTTACTGATTCGTTTTCTTGCCATTCCTATTATATGTTATAGTACAGTGTGCACATGGTGTTAAATGAATGATGTATGGCTTAATGGAGCCTGTCCAGCGACAGCAGTGTGTGTGGAGCCTGATAAAGGAGAATGTGCCAGACTCCGAGCTGCCTGAGATAAGGTCTATACTCGGGGATGCACTCATAGACATGTACACAGAAATCTACTCTGAGGTAAGCCAGGCCGTAACTTACACTGAGTCACAAGGGATAGGGGAATGATGCAAAAAAAAAAAAAAAAAACCAAAACACACATCATCTGCTTTCACAAAAGAATGCCCACATGTGTTTGCATGTCACCAACTGCATTTCTCCTTCCCCCAAAACCTATTGAAGAAAGGATTGTCTGTAAACGTGGCACACATTAGTTAGTAGGACTGCATAAATATTTGCGTAGGCATGGCTTGGAATTGGTGAACTCATCCAAAGTAAACCTACAACTCTTCTTGTATTGAATTTAAGAAGCTGTTCCTTTGCTCTCACATAAAGATTGTGGTTTAGACGCAATTCTAGTGAGCCTGTCAGCTTCGTGTTTACATATTGCTTTATCAGATCTGGCAAAAGGAGAATTATTTTCAGCAGCAAACCCAAAACTGCTGGACTTGAATGTTAAAATCCATGGCTGTCTGCAGTCACTTAAAGTATATTCTGCACTACTGCTTCTGTAAAGAAAGGGAAGTTCACAATGTCAGTAAAACCAGCTCACGTGAAGATGCTTCACATGTCAGTGTACAGTAATTTAGAGCTCCCAGAGGCACACTGTCACACACGGCCTAAACGTGTGGAATGCGTTAATGTACGTACGTTACATGTATTCATTTGGCAGACTAGTGACTTACAAGTGAGGCAGAATCCAAGCATATGTTTGAGCAGTAGTGGTTTAAGGGCTTTGCTCAAGAATCTATGAGAAGCTCTCTGGTAGCGCCAGGATTTCATATCCCAGTCTTCCACGCACTGGAATAGATTCTGCAAACTTTATTTCTGTCTCACTCGTGTTTAGCCAAGGATAAGAGCCTGCTAACTTTAAAGAAAGTCAAATATACATACCTTATTTTACAATATTGTAAACAGTTACCAATTTATTTCAGTTACTATTTAATATAAATTGTTTTATTTAATATTTTTTTATCAGAGTAACAAATTTAAGACTCTGATTTAAGTGTGTAAGTGTAAAAAAAAAAAGTTACAATTATTTAGACATAATGTGGTACTTTTTATGCTTTTGTTTGTAGGATATTTAAACTCAGAACAAAGTAGAAGTTGAATAAAAGGTTACCTACTTTAGAAGGTTGCCACTGCAGTAGTATCATATGTAGGCTATATACATCCTTATAGGCTATTTGCATCCTTGTATCATAAAGGATGGTTTAATCTTAGTAAGGATTTGGGCTACCATGAGCAGTGCACCTTGGAATAGATACTACTTTAGATATCTAAGACTATACTGGAGGGATGAACCACTTTCTTCCAAAAGATGTTCCCTTGGTATTTTGATGGTGATGGAGAGTGCTGTCGCTCCAAAATCTCCCACAGGTGGTCAATTGGGTCGAGATCTGTTGATTATAAATGCCTTAGCATGTGATTTATGGTTTTGTTTTCATATTAGTCATGCCTTCTGGATGGGGACATTGTCATCCTGTAAGAGACCACTCCCATCAGGATCGAAATGTTTCATTACAGGACAAACGGTCACAATAACTTCGTATTGATTTGCATCGACACTTCTCTCCAAGTGGATCTAAACCATGCCACCAAAGTGCATTAACCCACCATTTTTTCATGCATGTGGACCTCATTCATCTATTTTGATACTTGTGAGTGTTTAATTTCTGTGAGCTCTTCTCTGGGAGAAAGGAGAGTGACAGAACACGTGGCATCTATTCAGACTGTTGTGTACATTTGAGGTTTGAACACTTGGCTCTTGGATTCAGCAAGCTTTCTGACACATTCCTTAAATAAGACCGGCAGACAGCAAATGATTGTAGATCAGCTCAGCTCTACTTTTTAAATGCAACTGCTAATCTACTTTCTTTTCATAATATATATATATATATATCTGCTCTGGCTCTATAATGAATATCTGGCTCTATAATGACTTGCATAACTCACAATATGTAGATCAGTATGCACAAAGTTTCCAGAGAAATAGTACTGGACTAAAGTACTTCATCTTCTGTGCAAGCAACATATTATTATTATTATTATTATTATTATTATTATTATTAATACTACTACTACTACTACTACTAATAATAATAATAATAATAATAATAATAATAATAATTTCTGTTTTTATTAGTATCATTACTGGAATTGATGTATGTATGTGTGTGTGTGTGTGTGTATGTGTGTGTGCGTGTGTGTGTGCACGGGCACTAAACATTGTTTTTTCCCATGTTGGCTCACTATAGGTACAGGTGTGGAAGCAGATGTGGCATGAGGTGCATGATAGGAAATCCCAGATGCCCCATTCCTCTCTTGCTGACCCTCCAGCTGTTAAAGAGCTGCTGCGGTCTGAGCTCCAGCTGCTGCTGCTCAGTCTGAGACAGCAAGCCGCTACACTGGGCAGGTGAGGAGAAATTCCACTCTGAACCATTACAGCTAACACACAGCTTCAGCGTTACGTTAAAATGCCAAACACAGTGAAGGAAACGTTCTCCACAGCAATGATTATTAACACAGCTGAAGTCCTGTGATGCTCAAAAACAATACGAGGTTACATCCTGTCTGTGTTGGAGGCTAAATGCCACTAAATGAGACTAAATATCTGAACAAGTTTACAATCAAAATTCATTACATTTGTGATCGCAGAAGGAAAATCATACTACTGGGGCATTGTTCTTATTAATGGGCGCTTCTACTGTTAGCTCAGATGGGCAACTCAACATGTTCATAACTCCTAATCTAATGGGTGAATTTGAAATAAAAGAATCACAGAAATTCTGTTGAACATGATCTAATTTGGAAGAATTATCGTATTTTTTTTTACACAAGTATTTGGATCTGACTTGACCCACTTGGTCTGCATTAACCAGACTCATTCTTGCCTACTTGAGTTCTGACCTCAACGAACAGCTGTGCGGTGAAATGTCAATCAGTGAGTACAGTCATGGCAGTAAAGGACTGAAACAGGAACTAAACAGCCTGCAGTTTAACAAAGTATCAGATCAAATTGGTGTCTGAGATAAAAGAGGGAGAAGAAACCAGAGAAATTCACGAGTCCTTTCATGTGAATGAATCGGTCTTTGCACTAATCCCGGCTTCATTTCTCTTCTCAAGTTTCAGTTGGCCTTTAGATTCACTCTCCTCACAAATAAAGGTGCTGATAAATGTGCCGAGACTCCACTGGTCTCTGAGGTATGGGTAAGGGTCAGGACCCCAATTTGTCAAATGCGGACAAAGCTCCAAAAGAACGAATGCTGGGTTTTAAATCATTTATTTGTAGGGGCCAGGAGAAGCCAGAAAGGAGCAGAGACAAAATTTAGCCCAGTCTTTTTATGCGATTTTTAGCATAATGGCACCTCAGCTATGCTGCTACTAATTGTTGTACAAAGCATTTCTTTAGCATTGTTCATTCCTTGTTTACTTTTATGGCGTCTAATATATTGCATTTTATGTTAACATTTCAATTTGTCGCCTGGTTACACCCATTATAGAGGATGCCATGTGACAAAATAGCAGGCTTTTGGGTGGCCTCGCTTTTCAGTGCAACAATGCGTCCGGATGACCGTTTAACTCTTTCTGAAAGAAGTTATTTACAGGTACTACTAGAACAGAAAGCGTGATCGTATCCAAGTAGTAGAAGGAGGGTGGAAAGAATGCTGTGTCTGCCTTCTAAATAGTGGTTTTATGTGTTGGTCCTATAGAATTTTTTAGACATTGATGTCAAACTTCACTTGACTTTGCATGCATTGTAGCGACAAACTGACGGTTAAGATCAGAGGCCTTGTTTCCCCGACGCGCCTAAAGCCTACTCGTAGATTAAAAGGCTTTTTCTATAAAGAACACCAACCGACTGTAATTTGGTCCACCCACGGCTTAATCTGCGACCGGAAAAGTGTTCATTAAATCTTTGTTTAGTGCGCTACCCCTCATTGTTGGGAGCAGGTGCACAGCAAACAGTGCGGCACTTAATCAGAGAGAGCACTTCGGATGTTTACAAAGAGTTTTAAAGTGTAATTTGTGATCTCTTTCGAGCTGCGATGAAATAAATCGCCCCAGTCGACACTAGCAGATGCCGACCATACGATGTCCCCCCTGTTTTTCAGTCCTGTTTGTTTTGTTCGGCATGCCTGGTCTCTCTCTCCTCGCTTGTGTAATTAAGTCTCACACTGTAAGTCAACTGCTTTCAGATGGAGTGTGGATCTGTGCCCACTGGCTTGTTCCAGGCTTGTGTTTTTTTTCCCAGCACAGAACAGGAAACCTTTGACTCGGTGCCACTTTAGTGAGGGCGGGCTCACCTTTTAAAAAGAGCCTGATTTGCAGGAGTCGACTGACAGCATTTTTTTTCTCTTTCTCTCGTTGGGTTCCTCCAGCTTCCCTCCTCTCTTGTGTGGTCAGCCTCCGCTCATTGTGCGTGTGATTTGTTATGGGTGAAGGCAGTGAAGCTGCACCTGTCCCTTTCCACTGAATACCCATTGATCGAGCGCCTTAACGTGGCCGTGTGAACTGCAAACGGCGTAGTCCCTCAAAGCTCCCTAAATCTCCACAGGAAAGCAGAATAGCAAATGCAGCAAGCCTGGAAGCCTGCAAAAGCTGTGTGTACGTCGTATTTTATGTTGCAACGGAGACAGCGTTTTCAGCCTAAAGGAAGTGAACGAGTCCTTATTTGATGCGGATGCATAGCTTTCATGAACAGAGCAAAAAAGCATTTACTATTCGATGTCTGTGCCAACCGGTTTTTTTTTTTTTTTTTTTTTTTAGGCATTAGGAATCCTCTCAATGAAAGCAGCTCTGTGCTACTCCCCAATCTACGCCTGTGATCTGTGCACAATGTAGCCTCTGTTCTTATCCTCCTCCTTCACCACAAACACACACACTAAGACAGATGAGGATGCTGGCTATCATGCTTGTGGCCTCTTTCTGTAAAATATCGTAAAACACTATCCATCAGTTTGAAATTTCTGCGCTGCTAGATCAGCACAGGAACTGTGCAACGGGGAGCTTGTATAATGAGCTACACGATGAACATCGGTAGTCATGACTTTCTAAACTATGTCCGTTTGTTTCATAACACAACCTTATCCTGACTAAAGTCTATGTAACTTAACAAAATGGACAAAACTAGAATATGGCAGCTGTCAAACACAGGAATAAAGTGTCCACTCTGAGGCAGTGTAAACACAATCACTCAGTTTGCAGTGGGTTCTGTGTCTAAATCTCTTAATGAGATGGTGCTGTAGTGCTTCAGACATGCCCAAGCACACAGTCTTCTGCTTTCTGCTCATCTCACACACACATGCACATAGACACTTGTCTTTTAGTCCAGCAGGGTTTATTTCACGGCTGCGGAATTGGCTAGGGATAAAAGACATGCTCCTGCTGCCCAGTTCCAAATCCCCCTACTTAGTTTCTATTTTTTCTCTCTGGAACACAGACAAGTAGGGAAAAAAGGGAAAAAAGGAAAGGATCCTCTTTATCTTTTTCTTCCTGTCTGTGAGTCAGTTCAGCATGGGGAGATAAAGATTACAGCACAGAGCTTCAAAAAAAGCAGGGCAGAATAAAGAAAGAGGCAGAGGGTGCCAGCATTTAGGAGTCATGCTAATCATTATAGACTCCAGCTTTAAAGGTGACGCTATAGGCCAGCTTGCTGTGTATTGTGTAGGTTTTACTGTAGTCATCTACTCAGTGCAAGATGTGCCTGTTACCACTGGTTTCTAAAGTAGGTAACACGTTATAGGTCTTCATAAAACATTCATAGCCATTCATAGCAGGTACTCCATACAGTGGTGATTGAAATTTGTGCACCCTTTAGAATTTTCTACATTTCTGCATTTATATGACCTAAAACATCATTCACGCAAGTCACGCAAATGAGACAAAAACATTATAATTGATCTTTTATTTATTTGATAATCCAATATTGCATATCTGTGAGTGGCAATGGCTTTCGTATCTGGTGTGATCCCGTTGTGCAGAAATAACTGCAGCTTTACATTTCCGGTAACTGTTGATCAGTCCGACACATTTTAGTCCATTTTAGTCCATTCCTCTGTACAGAACAGCTTCAACTATGGGATGTTGGGCAACTCTGGGCTTCCTCACATGAACTGCTCACACAACAACTTCTATTGGATTAAGGTCAGGACTTTGACTTGGTCATTCCAACACTTTATTCTACTTTAAACATTTTTAGTAGAGCAACTTGTGCACTTCGGGTCGTTGTCTTGCTGCATGACGCACTTTCTCTTGAGATTCAGTTCACAGACAGATGTCCTGACATTTTCCTTTAGAATTTGCTGGTATAATTCGGAGTTCAAGGTGCAGTGGTTCGCACTGTCGCCTCACAGCAAGAAGGTCCTGGGTTCGATCCCCGGGTCACCCAGGGTGCCTTTCTGTGTGG
>JAQQZR010000001.1:17998928-18011906 GCA_030068235.1 Notoglanidium macrostoma | reverse complement strand
TGTTAACATGCTTAAGTCTTATCATTCCAGGGAAGCTGCTCAGGGAAGACAAGAAAAGACTCCAGAAATCTCTAAATCTGGGGCAACTTCTACTTCCTTGGTTTGTGTAGAATCATGGTCTGACGATGGGTTAAGGGGGTTAAGTGATGGTCACCAGTGGGGTAGGTTGTTAAATTCTGAATTTCTGTCCGAAATAGAGGTGCGTTTGTCCTACCTTCCTGTGTGTCAACGAATTGATGTACTTAATTTGCTTAACTCTTATCCCACCTTGTTTAGCGACGTGCCAGCATGTACAGATGTCTTAGAACATGATATTGATGTTGGTAATGCTTCTCCTATTAAACAGCATGCTTATCGTTGTTCGACAGATAAGAGAGAGGTAATGAAGAAGGAAGTCAAGTACCTGTTGGGAAATGGCTTGGCTAAACCTAGTCACAGTCCATGGAGTTCTCCATGTTTGTTGGTTCTTAAATCCGATGGTACTTATCGTTTTTGTACAGATTTTCGGAAGGTTAATGCTGTTACGATATCAGACTCCTATCCATTACCACGCATGGAAAACTGTGTCGACAGTATTGGCCCGGCCAAGTTCATCACTAAGCTAGATTTGTTGAAAGGGTACTGGCAAGTCCCTTTGACCTCCAGAGCATCTACTATTTCTGCCTTTGTAACCCCTGATAAATTTTTACAGTACACCGTAATGGCTTTCGGTATGAAAAATGCTCCTGCCACCTTCCAGCGCCTGATGCTCCAGGTGCTAGGGGATATTCCTCATTTTAACATCTATTTAGATGATGTGGTAATATATTCCGATAATTGGCCAGATCGTATTGCCAGTCTGATAGCAGTGTTCCAGCGTCTCGCTGGAGCTTCTTTAACGCTTAATTTGGCTAAATGTGAATTCGGAAAGGCCACGGTCACTTACTTGGGGAAACAGGTTGGACATGGACATGTCCGCCCAATAGGCGTTAAAGTCACGGCTGTGCTGTCCTATCCTGTTCCAACTACTAGACGTGAGCTTCGTTGTTTTCTGGGAATGGCTGGATATTACCGGTGTTTTTTGTAAATTTTTCAGTGGTAGTTTCTCCCCTTACCGGGTTGTGTAGTCCTGCTATTCCCTTTTAGTGGACCGAAGAATGCCAACGTGCTTTTGATGCTGCCAAGTCGCTTCTTTGTAGTGCTCCTGTCCTGGCGGCGCCTAACTTTTCTCTTCCCTTCCAGTTGGAGGTTGATGCTAGTGCTTCGGGAGCTGGTGCAGTACTACTCCAAGATGGAGTGGGAGGTGTAGGTCATCCTGTATGTTATTTCTCTATCAAGTTTAAACGCCATCAATTAAACTACTCAACTATTGAGAAAGAGACCTTGGCCATGTTACTCGCCCTTCAACATTTTGAAGTGTATGTGGGTTCAAGTTCATCTCGGGTTATTGTGTATACTGATCATAACCCTTTGGTTTTCTTAGCCCAAATGTACAACCACAATCAACGGTTGATGCGATGGGCTCTGTTAGTGCAGGGTTATAACATACAGATCCAGCATAAGAGGGGGCAGATAATGTAGTGGCTGATGCACTATCCCAGGGCTGATCTAGCCAAAAATTGATGTATAATATGCAAATACAGGTTGTGACTGTGTATGCGTATTATTTTTAGCTAACTGCCTGTTCGCTCTTATGTAGGGGGGTGTTACGGCTGTGTTGTGTTATGGTTGTGTTGTGTGCTTCCTTTTTCCCTATGTTTTTCCTAGGTTCCGCCTTCCTTGTGGGAAGTGATTGGCTGCACCTGCAGTTGATGTGTTCATTTAGCCTTTGAGTGAATAAAAGGCAGGCAAAGCACTCAGAAGGGGCCAGTGGGCCTTCCGGCAGCGATTGGGGCTGTTGGTGTGCATGCGTATATGAGCTTGTGTATGTAACGTTGTAGCTATGGGGCTCACTTACAGCCTTGGGCTGTGTGAAGTTTGTAACCTTTGTTTTGCTATGGTGTTTTTGGTTTCTTTGCATTCTTGAATTTGTCCTGTTGTGGTTCTTTTTTTGGGGTCTTTCTTTGTTTAGAAGTTCTGTTTATTTGTTTTCCTTAATTTAACCTTCAATAAACCACTGATTTTAAAACTTCAATCCTGTTTCCCTCCTCCTCAAGGTCACTCCTGGGGTATTGGTTTTATTTTTAATTTGTTGCCTCCCCTGTCCTCTGGACATATTCCTTTGGGGATGTAACAGTATTCCTAGACTGGTCTATCGTTTCATTTATACAGGACATCTAACATCTCGAAAACTACATATTAACATTAGAGGTAATATGACATTAGAGAGATCTCTATCACTAGAGAGACATAGCCAAAATAAGACATATTCAAGTCTGTCATAACACTGTACATGTCTGGGGCTGTCTGGTGAAGCACTGTACTTTATACCTTGGCCATCATCCATTTACTGAGCAAGATCAAAAACATCTTGCCAGTTCAAAGTGTCTGGGCTAATACACATGAAATAATCCTCAGAACAGTCTAACATGACTATCTAAAGGAGCTGAAGATTATTAAGGAAAACTTTGAAGTATATAAAGCGGCCGGAGGAATGGGACAAATAGCCGAGAGCTTAAAATCTTAGCAAGATCTGAAGAAAGATTTTTGGGAGTACAGCTGAAAAAGGATGAAGGAGGGTAAACTGAAACCGTCAGAGTCCTATTATCCCACCACAGCACTGTTGAATTCTCAAATCCATTTAGTCCGAAGGTGTTTATAACGGCTCTAAAAATAGTGCCAAATCATTATTGTTGATCTTTAACAAAGGAACTCGTATAATTGTTGATATGGTGAAGCTTTCTGTACGGAAATGATGATTTGACATTAATAGAAAAGGAAGGTGTTGGCGCTTTGTCAGGAAGTACGTCTTGTCATCAGAACAGAGGACTTATTAAGGGGCCAGCTCACCCTTCCCACAATCCAGTGTGTTGTTTTTGTTTGGAAAACAAAACCTTTGGAAAACAAAACCTCTGCAAATTCACTGTTAGTGATCCCTTCAAAACCCATCTCAGATTTCTTCATTCACATGTCATTCATATAAGCTTTGAACAAAATATGCCTTATCTTTTCTTTCCTTCGCAGCCTCCCACGAGACGGCCGAGGCCGGTTCGGGTCCATTACGCACATGATAACCATGCAAAAACTGAATTTCAAATGTAAATCCCTTGACAGAATATTTTCAATTTCACATTACAATGTAAAATCTACGGCCCAGGATGTCGCCGAATTGTTTTGGAATATGGCTACCCTTGGAAATGGCAACTTGCAACCTGGTGCAGAGGATTCTGGGAAGGGTGAGCCGGCCCCTTTAGCTTGAAGAGAGAGAAGGATGAAGGGGTTTATGAGGGAAAGATGAGGGATCAACTAAACATTGCTATAATGTAATTGATAACAGCAACTAACTTTGTCTGGTGGACAATCCGTGGCATTAAATGTAACTAGATGTGGTTAAAAAATGAGACGTGTCATTGATTAATAAGTTAAAGCTTGTAATCATTGGAAAATGTCTGTGAGATATAAAACACATTGAGCCATAGGTAAATACACTTTGGGGTGTCGTCAAACCATCCCGCCATGGGTTATTTTCTTCTATCAAAACAACCTGTACTGTTTGATTTCTTTTACTTACTGTATGACGTTTATAGCCCTGAATGGTTGAGGAAGTACAGCTCTTCCCAGGCAGCTCTTACTTCACCCCCAAACTCTGACATTCCAGACACTGCAGCAGCGTTTTCATGATTTGTAATAATCATCATTGATTTGCAGTTAATAGTTAAGTCTTAGATATACCTTACCAGTCTGTCTGTCATTCTCAATCTCTCTCTCTTTTATAAAAACACAACTTCCTCCACTTTGTGTTGGCACGGTACTGAACACAGTTCCAGATGTGGCACTTCTTGCTGCTCACAGATGGGAAAACCATCTATGCACACATTCCCAGACATTCATAGTGTACTACCAACATACCAGTGTCTCCATCCTCACTAGTATATGATATATAAAAAAAAACAGCTTTCAATGAGTTATACTCACTGTTACTGAGCTGTTTGGAAAGTATTTACATTTACTACTTCACTGGCATATCAACACACCGAGAGTGCAACTCCTATTCCAAAAAAATGTGATTTGAAAACATTTTCCTCTTTGCCCTTCTCGAGGTTGTGTTTCTGAAGGCTTTTCTCCACACTGACATGGCCATCTGCTTCAGCCACACTCTGAGGGGGGAAATTAGCACACACTTAACACAAACATCATAACAGCTGTGTCCTGCCCACTAGGTTGCTTAGCTGTTGAATTCATGTCAGAGCAATAAGCCCAGAGCACATAAAGAGGGTTTGATGGGCCTCACAGTGCTCCTTCATTGCCAGCTGCTAGACATCACATGCGCTAACAAGGGAGCGTGTCACGTGTCAGCTAAAGCAGTGTTGAACTAGCGCTGATTGAAGTCCAACCGCTTAGAAGTTTTAGGCTGAATAAAAATAAAGACCAGGAAGTTGTGGGGTTCAGGCTTACTCATACATTTAATTGTGCAATGTGCTGTTCAGTTTATTGGGTTCTCTAAAGATATTACCAAAGCACTGCACAGTTTGTTATGCATTCATGGGCTTCTGTAGCAGTGTAGCTTCATCAGTGTGTGTGTGTGCATGTGTTTCAGGAGAGTGTGGAGTTGGAATATCTGAAGCAGAGCGGCTCCATGGAGCCCACTCTTACAGGTCAGCAGGCAGCTGAAACTATAATCACACCCCATTTATTTGAACTGCATCTACTCATTTTCAGTAGCCACTTTATCCTGGTCAGGGTCTTGGTGGTATCATCTCTGGAACGCTGGGATGTGTGTATCCTTGCTTGTTCATAGCATGGCATCATACTCGCTTATCTGTGCATTTATTCACATGTAGGGAAATTCTAAATAGCCATTCTATTTACAGGCATGTTTTGGGAGCTGGGAGGAAACTAGAGAACCCTGAGGAAATGTACACTGGTACAGCGAGACCATTAAATTATATCTGATCATTTGGCTTTTATCTAAAGTGACTTAAAATTGAGACAGGATACAAGAGTTGAGGGTTATGGATCTTGCTCAAGAACAATGGCTACTTGATGGTGCTGGGATTTGAACTCGCAGCTGTCCGTGCCGGTACATGGATTGGCTACTCCTTAATTGCCCCAGGTGTGAATGAGAGTGCCAGGATAGACTCTAGATCAAGCATGAACCCAAACAGGTTAAAGTGGTTACTGAAGATTAATGAATGAATGATGTATTTAGCTGCTCAATTAGTCTGTAATTTCACTTTCACTTAGAATCACAGCAGATACAAAAGACAAAAAATTAAAGGACATTGCATGGGACAGGACAGGTATTATTAGGAATTTAATCATGGATAAAGGAGGCTTTGATTTAATTTCTAGACAAAATGTATAGTACGTAATGCACATGAAAGAATCCAGGTAACCGCATGCACATGAAATAAATTTCAAAAAACCTTTTAACTGGAAAAAGCTTTATTGAACAGAACGTGTGTATGATTAATCTGGTGGAAAGTCACTAATAAAGAAATTGCACATGAACCAAAACAATCAGTGAACACTGCATTTTTGCAATTATGTAACAATAAAAAGAAATGCAAAATGGTCTGGGGGTTTAAGAAACAAACAAACTGCTACGTGCTGACAGAGAACAAATACTACAACCTAAAATACAGTTAAAAATATAACGCACACTTCAGCCAGTTTAACACAGTCAGCCAAAGAAAATGCACACACACTTCAGGAACACTTCTACACATAAATGTCTGGAAGCTAACGGCCACCACTTTGAGCAGCTCTTGTAATTGTAGAGGCCAAAGGTAACTTGTATTAATCTCATGATGTCTGAATAAATTTAGCATTAAAAGATTTATAAAGTATTATAATATATGTAAATATTATATATTTTATTTAAAATATATATAAAGTGTGTATACATTTTTTTTGTCTGATGCTGTATATATTTTGAAATGTTGTCCCGTCTGGAGAACCCTTAAAGGTTCTGTGTAGGACCATTTTTTTATTTTATTTATTTATTTTTTTCCAATGAACCATTAATTATCAATCAAGTCTTTGTTAAATGAATGTATGGCTAATTACAAAATGGACATTTAAGAGAGGTAATTAAGTAATTAGGAACACTGAACTGTGGTTAACCAGATACATGCATACAAAAAAAAAAAAAAACCCAAACAAATTACGGATTTATTCACTAAGACAATCTGAATTTACCGCTTTATAATTTGTCAATTTCTGAACTGTACCATGCTCGCATGTAACCGGTCAGATCCCAGACTAATTAAATTGTGTGGGAACAAGGTGCATTTTAAGAACATTTGAAACCAAATTCTTAACCATATCCAGATGTGCATGGATGAGATGCTGAGTTGGGTTTCACTACCATCTAGTGGTTTAATAATGAATTTATATCATGTTTTAATGTTGTTTCACCCTCTGAATGGATCAGTGGCATGCATAGCACAGACAACTGTATGCTAAAGTAAATTAAAAACGCCTGAATTAAGCATCTAAACCTGAGGAAGAACAATCTTTGCCCTTGAGCTCAGTTAACGTGTCCTGCCTGAGCGCCTCCTCTTTACCTTCTTTAACACTGACATTTTTCAGTACTGTTTAGCCGCTTCAAATAGCTAATTATAACAGTATACGCTGGTTCTAAACATTTGCTTTATTATAAGAGCACTAAAACAGAAGTATGCTTTTCAATTGATATTTTTATTCATGTAAGGGAATAGAGCGTTTGAGAGGATGAAGACATGACCAGTATTTGAGGTCTTTTATGTCACTTTTCTGATATTTATTTCTTCACAGAGCTGAAAAACGAGCGCCGACTTATCCAGCAAGACTTGGAAGCCTTGAATTTGATGAGTGAATCCACATGCACAGATAAGCTGAAGCCTGATGTTTCTCAGATTCCCAGCAGGTCTGATTAAAATTCCTGCTGCATAACTGATTACCATTTAACTATTTAATATTTTTTATTATAAAACCACTTTATCCTATTTCCGTCTGGATTTCCATGCACTAATACTGCATCATTTTTCAGGGAAATGAAGTTGACTGGTTTGGCAAACGACTCCGAGAAGAAGCAGTCAGCCTCGCCAATCTCACCTACAACCGATTTTCTTCAACCAAAGCCTCCTCCAGCTGTAGCACTGCATGGTAACAGACTCACTCCCCTAGGCAAAACCAGGCACAGGATTTCTCTTAAAGCTAAACAGCTCTCAGGGTCGTCCCCAAATTTTCCACAGCTCCAGGAACTGGATTTGGAAAACTCCCATATCCTGCCAAAGGGACCAATTGGCTCTGCTTCTTGTGCCATGGCACAGAGTTCTCCAATTGAGTCAAAAATTGCATTTGTAGGATCTGCAACCTGTAGACTTAAAGATGGTGTACTGGTTGGGCATTTCGGGGCCCCAACACCACTGATACCTGGCCCACCTGCAGGGCAGAGAAGCAGCAACAGCAGCATCAGGGGGCAGCGGGTGGGCAGACGCCTGGCACTCCATCAGGCAGGAAACCTGCTCAGTGCTACCTGAACCCATATATTTATATTCTCTAAAAAAAAAAAAAAGTGCATGATCTGGCAGTTGGGTAGACCAGGTAAAGTATATAGATTAGGTTTAATGAAAAGACACCATGTTTATACATTTATTTCATACATGCAATGCAATTAAAAAGCTCAGGCATCCCATAAAGGCACACACAATTGATCTTTAAAATAAACTTTATTTTACCATTTGAAATTGAACCATTTAAGATACACAGCTGACATGACTAAGACAATGTTTGATGCGATTTGGCCCTAAGATTCCAAAGACATGGTTAGATATGTTTGATAGAAAGTTCTGAGCTCATTTTCATTGTGCATTACTCTCCCCCCCTCCCTGCCCTCACAGTCATTTCACCAGGATGTGATAGTAGTGGACAGACCTTCATTTTTTTTTCCTGCAGAAGGTTTGTGTGGTCAAAAGTGGGTGGGGTTATAATATATGCTACTATTAAATATCATAAAAGTGGCATTGTAAACTGCTGGAACAACATGCAGAATGCAAGCTGATGCATTCTGTTCAGTAATAAAAGGTCTCTTTACAACAAGCAGCCAGATTAAAAAAAAAAAAAAAAATCAATCACAGTTTAATTTTGATATACTGTTATTGACCAAACAAGATGTAGTGTGCATTAATACTTGGCAAACACCCCCCCAAAACAAAAAAAGAAATCCAGCTATATTTATAGTGGAAATGAAATAACACAGATGAGCAGCTCAGATATTCAAACCGGGAGTACAACATGTCACGGTGTGTTACAGTCTCTCTACTGGGAGATTTTGCAGCGACCATGCAAATTTAGGGCGTATGACATTTCGGTTAAATCAGCAACACAAAACAAGTATGTATTAAAAGGACTGATAATTTCACAGTTAGTGAGAGTCGATCATCCACTTTTTAAAGTAAGCGGACCCTTTGGAAGTTTACAGAAACATCTCAGGTCACAGTCTAAGTAGTAATTATTTTCTCACTAGTTAACAAGTTTAACTACTACATGGTTTGTTGAAGCCAATCTAGCATACAGATTTAACTACAGGATTAAATATGCCTGATGGATATCGGGTTCACAAAAAAGTATATATATATTACTCCTGGGCAAAAAAAATGAGGCAAACCCAATATTGCAAAACATTAAGCTTTTAATGGTGTCAACAAAAATCACTGGGCAGAAAATGAACAAGAAGTAAAAAAGCGCTCCTGAGACCTCGGCCTTCTTTTGCTGGTCGATGCTCGTTGCTGAAACTGTTGGGGGGAAAAACTGGAAACAGGGGAGTTCACTTACAGAGTCTTCTGGTACACAAAGAGAAAATCATGAAAAGATTTAAATGTTAAATGATGTAAAATTGAAACTAATTAGTCTGGGTGTTCAAAATTTTCCAAAATATCTTCTGTTTGAAGACTTTAACATCGAGTGGAACAACACGGGCTCTTCTTTCTGTAAAAAGCCGTCTGTAAGTTTACCCACAAGACTTCAACATTTAAAGGAAATCAAGGGGAAAGCTGTTCCACACCTTCTGTCTGACACCACATTGGGTTTGCCTCATTTGTTTGCCTTAGGAGTGAATATATACGTGTGTGTGTGTGTGTGTGTGTGTGTGTGTAGGGGTGTGGAAAACCAGAAAAAAAAAAAAAAAGTTTTGGCCCCACCCCTCCCCTGCTTTGTGCTTTGGAAACAGTTATTTAGTTGACCATAACAATGTGGAAAAATGTTATTTACATTTTAATCTTGTCTGGGCTATCTTCCTGGAAAGGGTAACAAGTCAGTTTAACAAATGAGGTGGTAAAAATTGTCTACCTAAAGATGCCTAAAGTGTGCTCCCTCACACAATGAACATCATGTTGTGATCAAGTTAGCAGTTAGTTAACGCAATAGCAAAATGTGGCATAAGCCTATTCAGCCAATTCCATTTGCAATTCAGTTTTTTTCCATCTTCACTTTTGGGGGTGACCAGATATGAAAGTATTAGGAAAACATATTTCAAATCAGGATGTCTGTAGCTTTCATAACTGCATATGTTAAGAGTCTGAATATATAACTATATGGCAGGCGTTTACAGTATATACTAATGTACAGGTATACAGTAGTCTAACATATACTGTATAGTAGACACAATTTGATCATGTGAAGGGTTTTTCCAGACAGCCCCACACATTAGTGTCCCTGTGTAACCCTGTTGATTTATTGTAGGCTACCATCTCGCCAAACTACTGCTGTCATTAATATTAACAAGCTGCTGATTAGACTTCGTTCACTTTCCAAACTCCTCTCCTTTCTATCAGTACTCCTTTATTCTGTCCACACTCAAAGTTTTCTCCACCGTTACATGTTAAAATGAAATCTAATAAGAACTCTTCTATCAAACACCTCTATCAAAAGAGTGTGGAATACACCTGCAGTCGGAGCAGGGTGTGTATAGAGTCATATTTTCCTAAAGGACACTACAGCATGCTTGGGGAACATGGTTCAGGCAGAAAGTATTACACTGTAGTGGAGGAAAAACTCTTTAAACCTGTATTTGTACTGTGCAATTATTGTAAAAGAGGTGAATATTCTTAGTTGAGCACTGTGAAAATCATTCCTCTGTGCTTCAAGTTTCAGTCCAGAGTGTTAGTTTGGCAACATTTTTGATATCAGCTAGTTTAAGGAGCTTGAGATAAAAATGAACAGTGTCACTGCATATAGATACAAAAAAAGATACAACTTTAAGATAACATACAGTTTTAGTACTATAAAAATAAAGCAAAAGCGACTCTCTTAAAAAGGTGAACTTTTTCTGTTAAATGACCACATGGCTAGCTACATACCGATGCAAAATGACGTCAATACTGACATTATTCTGTACTATATTAAAGACTCACTAGTGAAAGATTTTCACTACACAGAACGCCGAGTACACAGAAACACCGGCTAATAAAAAGAGAAACCGAACCAAAAGAGCTACAATATGTTCCCCAATCTGAAGAATCATTTTTAACAACGCACATACACACCAGTCCAGTTAATTAACTATTACTTTTGACATCACTGAAAAATAAAACCGTACAGGACCAGGGTGCATTTGCATTGTCGGACCAAGTCTCATCATCGCTAGCATAGACAAGAATTAACTGATTTCTACAAGCTAACAAATTATTCATTTCAGAGGAGGAGGTTCAGGACATCAAGTTAAATGCTAAAACAGACACAGTTTGTGGGCTACGATTCACCGTATGAACATATCCTTCATGCATCAACACTGCATTCGTATTACACAATATAAGAAGTTATTACTGCCATGGGAAAGCTTGCACACACTAATATAATTTTTCATATCATGATGACTGTTAAATAATTTAGCCGTTGACAGTTGGCAGATGTCACACGACAGCTACTAATCAATTAAAGTGTAGTCTCAGCCTCAGATGCCTTGCTCACATGCCGTTTCAGAATAATGAATGGTTCAAGCTGACTGGCCCCCACAGTTCTGTATACTGGCTTCCAGCGGGAAACACAGTGATGCAAGGCTTTCAAAGCAAAATATAGTCAAGGTCACGCCTGACAATTTTTGAAACACTGACAAGTAATAAGTGGTCAGCCATTTGCGAAGTCATTCCAATGCCTTTCCAATGTAGGGGCAGTGACAAAAAAGTACCCGACCATTCCCATCACTGGGATACTGCGATTTTGAGTCTTGACAGCCATCTGTGGCCAGAGGTTCAAAAAAAGCAAAACTGACCATGCTCTCTGGGTAGTATGGATGGCATTAGTCTCTCTACCGAGAGACATCAGAATCATCCGAGTGACACTAACACTGGGATCACGATGGTCCTCGTGTCAGATTAGGCAACCATAGCACCATCAATTCTCGCCTTGTCTTCGTTGGGAGACTGGCGGTGCTACAGCTTTGACCCCGACCAATCATCATTCACGTCTTTGCATGTTGTCGGGGCGGAGGGTGCTAGGCTTTTGTTCAGGGTGTCGTGGGGCATCCCAGACCCATGAATCATTGCTGTTCTTCAATTATGTCACACTAAAAGGCCTATTTGTCATTCCCAATGTTCATATTTGAGCCAGATTCTGGACAAAATCATGTCAAAATTGGGCTGATTTTGAGGTCTAATTTTGAGTAGTCTGATCCCGGCATTAGTGGTATGAGAGAGGGAAAACTGGCAAGTGGATGGCTATTGGAAATTCCAAACTGAGAGAAGACTAGGTAAAGAAAAAAATCCCGACGGTAAAAGACTGACTTAGAAGAGCGTCTGATGTCTTCAACAGGATGTTAATTTCCTTTATAATAAACAAATCTCAGACATAACGAGCATGTGTAAAACAGCGGGTTTTCTATAATTGGTTTGATTCTTGTTATGAGATTAGTTCACAGGTTATTTGCTGATACTAGGCCAGGGCTGGTGTAGGCTTCTGCACTTTGCAGGACACTGACCATGATGACAAGATGTGGATTACATCATGGAAATAACTATAGATACATGCTTAACCAAGCCGGCTAACATGTGCAGCTTGTATGTTGGTATTGTGCTGTTTTCAGTGTAAAGTCAAGTAATGTAAAATCATTACACTGAAGCTTGTGCTTTTTATTTCCTTAAATGACATGGATCAAGGATTTGTACTGTGCTGTGTCCACCTGAGCGTCCGGTACCTCCCACCTCTTCCTTTTTCCCTTCTATTGCTGTTTTAGTTAGTGTACCTTTTTTTCTACACTTTCTGGGGGGGGGGGGAAATGATAATCATATACGTTTCATCAAGCGGTCATTAAGCAAAAAAAGGAAAATTACAAACGGAATAAAACGACTTCATCGCCAAATATGACACAGTGATGTGCTGTTTAGAGATTAAAACAGAAGGACCCAGGAGTTTCATCAATTGCATCATGAAATGCAATTATATTATAGCAGCTACATTGCTAGACCACTGCCTTCTTCTTCATATACAAGCGTCCAACATCCTGCTGAGAATGTGGGTCACTGTGACACTGAAAGACAGGCCTTGAAGACTATGTGTGACTGGAGTAACTACAAAATGACAACTCCAGCTCAAGACACTACAACGCCTCTTTCGGAAAAGAAAACGCAAAAATCAGTTCATGGATGAGGAATGGTGAACATGAACCACTTATTACACGTGATCCTCTAGTGTCTTTACAAAATAAACACAAAATGATTTAGTACCATAATATACGATGAAGAATGTCTTTAAAGCTCTAGTCTATGTATTACGCACTATACATTTCAGCGAAGTCAGTAATGATGACTGATTTCTCTTCCTTAATCAGATGTTTATCTCCAGCATTAACTGTCTGTCTCCACCTTACTGCATTACTCATTCTTTATCAGTGCGGTGAGGGCATTTAAAAAGATAATACTA
>JAQQZR010000001.1:17978949-17992738 GCA_030068235.1 Notoglanidium macrostoma | reverse complement strand
ATCTTTTTACGCACTCTTTCACAGATTGGAGAGCCTCTGCCCATCTTTACTTCTGAGAGACTCTGCCTCTCTAAGACGTCCCTTTTATAGCTAATCATGTTACAGACCTGATATCAATTTAACTTACTTAGTTGCTAGATGTTCTCCCAGCTGAATCTTTTTAAACTTTCTCACTTTTTCAGCCATTCGTTGCCCCCGTGCCAACTTTTTTGAGACCTGTAGCAGGCATCAAATTTGAAATGTGCTCATTTAGTGGACATAGGTGTACAATTTCCCAGTTTGAACATTTGTTATGTTATCTATGTTCTTTTGTGAATAAAATATTGGCTCATGTGATTTGAAGGTCTTTTAGTTTTCGCTTTATTCAACTTTAAATACGTCCCAACTTTTGTTGTATTTCAAAATATTCATCTTTCCCTCAATTATTATCGGCAACATTTATAGTAGCAGACACAAATACATAGATGCTTGGGTATCACCCTAAAAGCAGACTGACTAATAGGGGCAATGTTTAAAAATGTCATAAGGTTTATGACATAAGGTTTCTAAAAAACAGCATACAAAGTCAACTATTCCTTATTCTATTACAAAAGCAAAAAAAAAAGAAATTTTATTAAATAATTACAGGGTGATAATTACTGATTAAGAAGATTTTCTCTTTCCTGCTTATTCCTTTGCTGTAGGTTTTCATTTACTGAGGAAACACAATATATATGTCATTCTGAACCATGTGTTTAGCTAGGGCTTTGCACATATAAAAACAATCCAATATATTAATACGGCCGCCACATACAAACAACTCTGCCCTCACAATGAATGGTCTGAGGAAGAGAACAGCAGCAACAGAAACGTCTTTCATGGTACAGTAACAAACGCAACCCGAGGAGCTAGGCACAGACAGTCTAGAGGATGATTCAACACAGCACACACACCTCGCTGTCAAAGCCCCCATTCTCCTCACACTGACAGTACAAGTACGTATATAGAAGGACTACACACACACGCCTACATTCACATGTGCGCGCACATGCACAGGCATACACAAAAAACATTATGCTCTGCTGTTGCCAGCCTGATATTTAATTCTTCCAGCTGAAGGCAGGTCTGATGGCTCCGACAAGCATATCTGCGAACTCCAAATCCAAACCTTGCAGTGCATTTCCACAGCATAAGAAAACTGCAGAGACAGTAATTTCATACACTAATGAAAAAGGCAGTTTATCATAATAATTATATCAGTTCATTCATTTTTAAGCACACTGCAAGTTACAAGCAGGGCTGTTTCTGAACTTTTTGGGGCCCTAAGTGACATCCCACAGAGATAAAACCAGCCTCATCGTCTCTTCACTGAAGTGATTTATGTCCACGCTATCTACATCAGTAAGGAAATCGTCACTGATTAGAGGAATTCCGTGTGCTTGATTGGTTACTTTTTATTAAAGAGTGGTGTTTTAAGTAAAGAGAGTGAAATTGTATTATTGGCCAAAACACCATTTTTCATCATACTTGGTTGTTTTCAAGAACTCGGTCATGGTGATATCAATTTTTCCCCCAGATTGCCTCGCAAGAGTAGAACATTATACCGGAAGATGTTCAGTATGTTCGGGTAGGATAAGATTTAATCTAATTTAGAAAACAATCTCAATGTCAATCTCAAAAAAAAAGTCTCAATCTCAAAACTGTATTGTATTGAACTGAACATTTATGCATTTTATACTTTAGGACACATTAAAACTTACATTGGATGTTTACCTTAACAAATTTTTTTACACCTAAAGTATCTACTTATGTATTTCATGCATCATTTTATCAGAAGATACCTGGTATAAACTGAGAACAGAGAGTGGATCAGGTGGAGCGACATGGTCTCAAGTGAGGTTTACTGATTATATAAGCACTTACATAAGAATTTACACTGAATACAGTAAATAGTGAGTCCAGCATTTATCTGCTGGCAAATAGATGTAGAGATGGATGTATGGGTGCAGCCATAGTGGCTCATACCAGAAAATTAAATAATCAAAATACAGTTGTTCTAATAGCCAAGCCAAACCTGAATAGAATGGTAAGTCCTAAAAGGTTTGATAAAGACAAACTCATTGGTGCTAACCTCCAGTATTCCTCACTGGGACTCGTCCTCTTGGAGCGGCTGATCACCTCGGTGAGGCCTGACGCGACATTAGCGGTGACGTTGGCGAAGGTGGCATTTGCCCGTGCTGTGCCCACTACACCACTGCAGTCTGGGGTGTTCCAAGGGTTGTTGCAGTATGTCCATGGCAGCAGATTGGTCATGGACATGAAAAAGTAGTAGATTGCAATACAGATCACCACATTGTAATAGATGCCGATGTAAGTGGAGACCACCATCATTCCATAGCCAACACCTAGGAGAAAAAAAGTGTAAGAGCAGTATATTATTTAACCTGTTGACTTTTAACAAATGAAATCTCCTACTCATGCAGGGTGTCTACTTTCATACTGCAGCATGTAACATTTATTCTAAAATGCACAATATATCTTCATGCCAGTTTTTAGAAACATAAACAATATCATAATCCTAATAATAGTATGTAGTATAGGAGGGAGTGCAAATAAGTGACGAAGGTCATCTGACACGGACTAATATCATCTTTTTGCTTCATCATTACTTTGTCAGGACTTTTATTTCGACTTGTTACGTCATGTCAAAGTAACCTGGACCTAGTCTATGTAATGTAAAGACTTGGCATGTTTTGTTTTCCAATATAATTTTCTGTTCATTAGCGAAAGTGAGAGAAGCCGGAAGCTACATAGTGCAAAAACATTTTTCTATACAGAAATCCTAAACTTTTTCAATTCAGAAATCACAAGCAAACGGATACTGAACATAAGACAACAGGTCTGGGTTAAAAGAAACGCTGAAATTTAGACCATAACCCATGTGACTTACAATCATTCATTACCAAATTACATCTGATTCAATATCCGATCTAAATAGTGCTATTTACAGAGGCTCACCTTTGAACATGGGGCTGACCTTCCACACTCCCAGACAGCCCAATGAGGTGAACTGGCCAAAGGAGAGCTCCAAGAAAAACAGCGGGATGCCACAAAACACCAGCATGATAAAGTACGGGAACATGAAGGCACCTGACAAATGCATAAACACATCTGATATTAAGTCCTTTATTTAGATCAGTTAAATAACAACTGAAATACCAACTGAGCAAATTATTCTGTTAAACCAAAACGTGGTTGCAATTACACCAATTCAACAAACCCTTTTTAGGCTAAAAACTAGTAGATGACACCATGGAATAACAAACAGCAAGCCATACAGTTACTAGTTAAGTGCACTAATACAAAATAAGGGAAACAAATGAGTATATGATCATGCAACATGTTGCATTTGTACCTTTGACAAAAACTCTTTGGTTAATGTTTCAGCTATAAGCTGTTGTCAGCAATGTCAATTTCATGTCAGAATGAATGTCCACAAATTAGAAACTAATAGCCTGGCCTCAAAAACTGCTTGTCCTGAGCTACTGATTTGTCTATTTCAGAATATCTAAAGCTCATTACAAGACAGATATTCATCAAGAAGCAAGCTAAACATTGACATCATTTTGGCAGACGCCCTTATCCAGTGCGACTTACAAACATGTTATTCTATACAAGCGAGCAGTGAAGGTTAAGGGCCTTGCTTAAGGGCCCAACAGTGGCAGCGCTGGGATTTGAACTCACAACCTTCCAATCACTAGTCCAATGTCTTAATCACTCCGTAAAGCCTAGTACTGTTTGAGTTTGGTCTAATTCAGTGCAGTGCTGTTGGACACTACTGGAATCTTTACAGCACTCTGTTTTAAGTGAACTGCCCAACTTGATACAAGAAGGACTGCCTATTTATGGCAATTCTAGCTAACTTGACTATTCACAACAATAGTGTGCAAAATGTTTGATTCATTGTTGCATACTTGATAAGATAAAAGACAAAATATGGCTATAATACAAAACAATACAAACTCATACTGAATTACACAATAATCCTTTTTAATGAAAATAGAAAATCACATTTATTCTGGAGTTGATAAAAGTACATTATATGACAAAAGGATGGAAATAAAACAACATAGTCACCTCCGCCATTCCTGTAACAGAGGTAAGGGAACCGCCAGACGTTGCCCAGCCCCACTGCATAGCCCACACTAGTCAAGACAAACTCAATCTGGTTCCCCCAGTTTCCTCGTCGAGAATTCTCGTCCTTCTTCACTTGTTCTCCTGGAACCGCTCCATTCTGGACCACAAACACACAGAAAGTCAAGGGGTCAGAAATTTACAAGAGAAAAAGGGGGGGGGACGGGGACACTCAAGAGTGAAGCTTGCATTCATCTTGCATTCAGTATAGTGCTTGAACACACATCAAGCTAATTCCTCACAAATATCTGTATATTATCAGCCTTCAAATCGTGAAGGTAGAGCTCTGCAAAAACCCTCTGGGCCTCTACAGCATGTAAGAGCCCTGTGAGGGCCATGTGACTGAGGAGTGCAAGCGATGTGAACTAAAATCACTGTTGCCTCCACAGGAGTACCCTTTGGTCTTGTCGGCTCATTCCCTCCATCTGTTCTTGTCAGATGGTCTTTGGCGTGACCTTCGGAGTGACCACTAGAGAGGCTCAGTGAGTGTGTGCTGCCCCGGTCGCAGCAGGAGTGGAACTCACAGTCATTCTGCTTACACAACTGTCCGGGCTTTCCAGGTTCCCATGAACAATTTAAGCCGAATAATCAACATTAAAAAAAAAAAAACAGAACACAATCATGAAAAGCACCTTAGCACAGAGAACACAACTACTAAATAATTATATAAATAACAAGTTCAAAACATTTTGCGTATGCAATCTTTACTTTCTCTTTTGGTTTTTTTTTTTTTTTGGTCCAAATATCTAGAACATATCACATTTCTGCAGCTCAACAACTGTGTCCTTTGCCTCAGTTTGCATCTCGTGGCTCAGTTCTGCATCTACATAACAATAAAGGCCACAAACCCAAATATGTCATTTTGGTTCATTTCCTGTAGCTGGATTGATTGAGATTGGAATGACATTCTCAGTGCAATCAAACAACATTAGAGTTTGCTTAGAACAGGATCATGTACTCACCTGCTTAAACTAAATGCGTGGTTAAAACGTTCCAGAATTAATTCCAAACAAATAAACCTGGTTAGTTCTGAACTCCTCGGGCCAAAGCCCCCAGTAGACATGAGCAGGTTACTAAAAGCTAATCAGCATGTTAACACACTTCAGAAAACATACACATTTTATGTGGTTACTTGTATTGCAGTCTGGTGTCTCCCTTATTGCTGCTGTATTGCAAATAGCTCGTTCTTTCATTCATGCAACTCCAGTAACTGCTTTACCTCTATTATTGCATACTGATCTGAGCACCAGGGTTTATAGTATTTGTTCTATTCTTCTACTGGATATATTTAGCTTTATTTGGTCAAACATCAAGGTTTTGAGTCTAATCCCACGAGTGGTCCAAATGCACCTGAGCCAAAGAGCTGATGGCAATACAGGCCTAAAAAAATGCCTTGGGCATAGAAGCAGCTGCAGCACTTCATAAGTGTAGACTGGCTAGAGGTGCTTTCACTTTTTATTGTAATGTATCAAACATACCTATACACTCTAACCATTTCTACAATTACTGTCCATTTTCGTTTGTTAATGAACTCCTTGTGGTGTCCTTGTCGCCTCACAGCAAGAAGGTCCTGGGTTTGATCCCTGAATCACCCAGGGTGCCTTTCTGTGTGGAGTTTCCCTGTGCATGTGCGGGTTTCCTCCCACGGTCCAAAAACATGTGAATTAGGTTAATTGGCTACTCTAAATTGCCCATAGGTGTCGATGCGAGTATGGATGGTCCCATGGTTAGTGCGTCGTGGAGCTGGTCCCACAAAAAACCCCAGGCACAACAGACGATCTGCTGTGGCGACCCCGAACAGGGCTTAAGCCGAAAAGAAGAAGAAGAATGAACTCCTTGTGCTGGGTTTTCTGCTTAAGATGTGTTTTTGGGTTATTTGTATTGTAGGAAGATGCTGTAGTTCTTCCTTTTGATATTTTATCTCTTTTCTGCCATTATTGTCATCATGAATCATAAAATACATCCAGATAGCTGGTACCTGGTGCACTAGGCGACACATGGTATCACCTGGTATCAGATGTTGGTGTCAGAGCATTTTTTGTACAAGTAAATGAGCACTGCATCAAGATCAATATGGATACCAGAATCTCTAGGTTGACATATCTCTTATCACTACCCCTTCATGGAGCTCTATACAGAACAGGCTACATAGTAAACAGCTCATTCATTCAGCTTCAGTAAGCACTTTATTTCGGTAGGAGTCATGGTGGATCTGGAGTCTATTCTAGGAAAACTTGGCTCGAGACTGGAATACACTCTGGATGGGATGCCAGTCCATCACACTTTATATAGGATGATCAAATGAGTAACTGCTAACTTCCTGGAATTCTTTTTATTTGCAGATAAACTACTTGCATGTCATGATTCTTAAAAAAATTACATGGCTCATTTTGGTCAAATTCTCTTGGGTCATTTATATCTTGGGGAAGAAAATAAGAAAATAAGACACTTAATAAGAAACCAAGAGATATGTGGCTAACAATGATAAACAACAATTTTTCAGTTTCAATGTCTAAGTACAATTACGTGAAAACTTAACTGAACTGCTGGGCGTTTGCTCTCTATGATGAAGGCATCTTTGCTGTGCGTGCGTGAGAAAGTGCATGAGAAAGACAGGACAAGATTGATTTCTTGAGTTCAGGTTGTGTGCTGGAGAAGACATGGAACACCTGCACTGCTTAAAATATATGACCAGTGAAGATAACAAGGAGGAAGCACATAATCACAAGCACTTCTTTAGAAATCTCCGCTCTAACCATGTTTCTCATTTCCCATCAAACTACTCTGTTTCTGGCTGACTTGTGATCTGGCACTTTGCTCATTAAACACTTGAGCATTAGATGCTCCCAGAAGCTTGAAGCTTAAATTCATAATCCTATGCGTATTCTTTAAAAGTAAATAAATAAATAAAAATAAACTGATAACTGCTACATTAGAATAATTACATTCTGATTTAAGCACTAGTATTTGCTCTTTAACAGGATTGCATATATGTTGCAGTCGATGTGAAAGAAAACCGGCAAAAATGCCCCCTTAATTTGAAATTTCAACTTGTCTCAAAATTTCTAGTTAACTTCCAGGTTATTCCTCGTTTATGGAATGATGTCAAAACAGCATGACCTTGCACCTCGACAGTACCGAGGTGGGAAATGATGCCATTACATCTTACCAAATTACCACGTACAAGGCACCACAAACTCAGCAATATTTGACTTTATTTGGTTAAACATCAAGGTTGCAAGTCTAATCTCAAGGAAGTTTCAAATGCAGCTGAGCTAAATAGCTGAGGAATATACAAAGCTGATCAAATGCCTCACCTTTCATCTAATAACAACAGAAGCATACCTACTTTTGACTAGTATGCTACTTTTAAGTGCCTGCATAGATATAACAGACCTTAATGTATTACATAGTCGTTTCCACGCTTATAATTTACTTTTATCAGTTTTATAAGTAATCTATTTACTCAAGTCACATCAATATTTAGCCTTACATTTAAAATGTTGTTGTTCATCATAAGAACCATCATTCAGTTTAGCAAGAACAAAAGATCCCAGCTGGGATCATCTCCCCTGTTGCACAAGTACGCGTGCACACTTGCGCACACACACACACACACACACACACACAGTCTCAGTAGGACCCATGCGCTTGATTCCGCAAACAATTTTTAAACAGTATGAAGATACAGCACAGAAACTAACTATAAGGAATTCTGCAAAAACAGGAAATGATGAACAGTGAAGGTGAAAACAGTAATATAGGTAGGGAAGGTAGAGAATAGCTGGGCTTTTGAAATAAGACTGTTCATGTTAATATGACTGTTTGCCAGGCCTTTGGTGAGACAGCTCAAACAGGTTCCTGGTCATTGGCCTTGACTCTGATTCAACTAGGTCACTCTTAATACTAATGCCACTTGTAAATACTGAGCGGAGAACGTTTTTGAAGACGTAGTGATGGTGAGTTTAACATCACAGCCCTGCTGAATTCTCAGTTCTGTTGATTAATTTTCTACAGCAAAACAGCTCAGATAAGTGCTATACTATTTAAAGGTATATTATTACTCTTGCTCTGTTATTTATTGAAGGGGGGAATAAACAAAGTTTGGAGAATGACTATGTATAGGTGCTATAATGTAAATGACAGCAGTGAGCAGCTTTATCAAAACTCTAAACAGATATAAATGTAATTAGTTACATTAAGCAGCTAACGTGATTAATTATTGTACATTTAGTTTGACTAAATGAATTAAAATGTAATTAAATTAACACTTACTGAAAATAAATATGTCGTTTTGTACAATAATGTGTCATTATTAACAAGGTACTGTGCAATTAAAATCTGCTAATATAACTGAGACTATGAGAGCCATTTTGGATGGAATGTTGGGGTATTACTGTGAAGGTTAAACATTTGAATGACAGCAACCGCTGCTTTCATCATCATGCCAGTATGGTCATGATGAAAAACAGAGACACGTAGGCAACCCTATATGACTCAAACACAATAATGTGAACTGATTAAGAGAAAGGAAGAATAATACAAAGGACGAAGAGACTTTCCCCCCTCTTTCAGTATACATTTATATAATTGTAAACATTACAATGTTGCCAGCAAAAGTGCTTTTAAAAAAAAGATAGCTCACTTTCTGTGCTGCACTTAACAGGGCCTTTAACAAAAAGTCCAGACCTTTCATTAAGAGGCCCATTAAGTCGACCCTTCCCATTAACAAATCACGTAAACAACAGACAACCAACTTCTAATGCATGGGAAAAGTCACATGGCCTAAAAAGAAAAGTGTGTATTCTTTAATATAAAAAGCATTACGGAGACATAAGTGTAAAGTACATGAAAGGCAACCTGAAAGACACTGAGAGTGTTTTTCTCAGAGACAAGGCACCACATTTGGAAACAGCTGAAGCCATCTGTTCAAATACTCCGGTTATACAAGCTTCACCGTTGCTGGAGGGCTGACATCCTGCCCAACCTTTTGAACCCTCGTGACCCCTAGAGGTCACGTTTCCAACACCATGTTTTCCATCTTTCTCTCCTTAGGGAGAAATTCCTTCACCACAGGAGAGTAAAAGTCGCAGTTCAGAGCGAGAGCAGCTTCAACGGGTCACTGAGTAGTACAAATATCCAAAAAGTGACAGAGGGATTAACATGGTTCGACTGATAACAATATAATATGAACTTAATAAGATTTTCAGAAAGCAGAGGTAAAGGCTTAATGCAACAATGTTATAATAGCCCTCATTACAAAACTGCCTTTTTGTCACAAAACTGAAATTTTTGATGCCTGTCTAAAGGGTTAAGAAACGTAAAAAAATTGATTAAGTTCATCATATCCGCACTAGGCAGCAGTCCTAGACCACCATCACCATTTAGGCTCCTCAAATTTCCCTAAACATCACTCAGGAGGTAAATAAGAGGGGTTTCATTCTCTTCCAGTGGGATTAGATAAAGTTGTGTGGACAAAGCTCTTAAGGAGTCCATTATGCAATTTAATTCGGCCAAAGACACTGAGCTTAGGCTTCTCACCCTGGAAGTGGTGGGCCACATTTATGCACCCTCATTGGTTCATAGCCTCTGACAACAAAAGTACTTGTTTGATGAATAACTTGCAAGGGTTGGGAAAGGCAATGTTGGGCTAGCACTATGTTGCTGGTGTAACGGATAAGAAACAAATGTCATGTCATGTCAATCTAAATAGTTGTTGTGAATTCCAACAAAATTATTATTAATTGTTTTTATATATCGCACTTATGGTTTGAGCATTAAAAAGGAAAAAGAAGAAAGTACTGTACGCACTAAATTGTTCATGTCGCGGAGGGACACTGTCGGCCACCAATCACTGTGTGACCTGCACGTGTGGCATGTTCACCATACACATGCGCGCACGCTGTGCGAGACTGATACGGTGGTCCAGACAGTCCCTCTCGGTGACTACATGTGCATGTTTTGTGCAGAGAAATAAAGCCACAAGTTGGAGCACAACTGACGAATCTGTGTCCTTACTACCACATTTACATTCATGGGCGGTTACTGTTTTCCCGACATGATGCTGATGTGATCATCGCCAAGCCAAAGCAGGAACCGTCACACTAAATAATATTATTAACTGAATAATAAGTTGGAGTTTAAGAGGTCTGTTGCCCAACAACAACCTTCACTCTTCATACAATATAGTAGCATTAAGTTTAAAACACTTGGGTTTGTACTAATTGATTTGGAATGGTAGAAAGCAATCTGAATTCAGGAGAATTACAGCAGCTCAGGAACATCACAGAAACCCAACTGACTCGACTCATATCCATCTTATGAAACCTACTTGACTTTACAGCATTCATATTAGCTTCTTCTTATACAGGATCATTACCTTTTGGTGGTTATTAGTGTAAAACTAACAATAGATGCTTATTTGGTCCTGATTAGAGCACAGGTGGGATGACATGGGGTCTTTCACCAACCTGAAGTATTTGAAGAGCAGTAACATTGTTTCCTGTTCATATAATCATATGACCCCCTTCGCTGTACTTCTGGTAAGCACTAAATTAGTATCAGAAATCATGTGAGTAAACTAGTTGTACTATAGTTTTGTTGATAAATATGTATTTGCTGTCTGCCTGTTTGTGTGTTTGTGTGTGTGTGTGTGTGTGTGTGTCTCATTAGGTTAACATGAACGTGACACAAATTGATCTGGAGCAGTGGAAAATCCTGTCCTATATTACTTACATAGGTTGTAGTCTTTCAGCGTTCTTCTCAGTAGTCTTCATCTACACTTTCATGAAGTGGGTATAATAAATGTCATGATATACCAATGGTTCATTATAGCTGACTAAGAGCAATTATCTTAAAAATGTATTTATAAATATTCTAGAAGTTTCCCTTATCAATTACTTTGCAAGTGATTTGATGTTGTTCTTTTTAAAATGTGATGTAGCTAAGATTCCATGGTAGACTGAAAACTATGATATTAGATTACACAGCTAATGTTAAGAGTATCACAGAAGCATGAACAGTAGATCTGGACTACCCAAGACCTCTAGTTGGAGAGGGCCCTTAAGAAGGTTGTGCTAAAATGTTTGAATTTTATAAATAAGGGAACTGGGCTCCTCAGAAATTTATACAGGTCAAGAATACACTACTGGTTACCACACTGTGTATTTCTACACCTAGAACATTAGTCAAGGGGAAGTTGTGGCTCAGTGGTCAGGGCTTTGGCTGGCTAAGATCCTTAAGCAAGACCTGTAACTCAGTCTGAGTTATAACTTGCTCTGGATAAAAACATCATATTTATCAGGAAAATATCATACCTAATACACAGCAGTTGTTCAGTCATCTTCAGTAAACTCTTTGTTTTAGTCAGGGTTTCTAGTCTGTTTCAGTCTGGGAGGTGAAAGAGGAAACCCACTCAGATTCAGATTCATGTTGCACAATTCGACACAAACAGTAACCCAATCTCAGAATTGAGCTATTAATTATAGGCATTAATTACATATAAATTGAATTTCATATATATCCATTATATATACTGGAGTAAAAAAGAACCACAAACCACCAGAACATCTTCAATGCACCTTAATACACTGGTAAGATGAACATCATACATCTAAACAATAATCCTTCAGTTAGTGTTTTGATGATGGTGGTCTAGCAGAATGCTAATACATCATTCCAAAATCTTCCATAGATGTTAAAATGAGTTGCGATTTTGTGGCTACAATTTAAATCCTTTTAAACTCATTAAACCATCTAGAGAGCTCTCGTACCCTGTGGGAGGGGGCGGGGTCATCCTGGAAGACCATCAGGGTAGAAATGTTTCATCAGAAGGTAAAGTGATCAATCATAGGTTGATTTGCAGTGATTCTTCCATCTAAAAAGACAAGTGGTTCCAAACCACACCAGGAAAATAAATAAATGCCCTCCAAAGTATAACAGAGCCAATTGTTTTTTCTTTAATTAGTAACCTGGCTGTATGTAACATTCAGCAGCATACACAAACATGACACAAAAATATATACTCTGTTTTTTTTACAGGAGCTCAAAGAAAGACAGTTCCATCCACATCTATGTGTCTTTGAGTGTAGCCCTTTTCCTCCTCAACACCAGCTTCTTGTTCATCGAATGGGGAGCCACGTGGTCTCAAGAGAGTTTGTGCGTCTTAATAGCAGTGATAATACAGTACAGCCTCCTGTCCTGTTTCTCTTGGATGGCCATTGAAGCCGTACACTTGTACTTGCTTCTAATCAAAGTGTTCAACACCCACATCAAGCACTACATGGTCAAGCTGTCGCTGACTGGATGGGGTGAGGAATCGGCCCATATGGTCTAAACTGCAAAACGCACTGCAATATAAGCCTAATATGTAATAACTATGTAATTAAATACAATACAATACAATTACACTCAAAGACCACTTTCATGTTGCAGCAGTGCAATGCAGGTGAACTGAAAATGGACAATTGAAGACTAAATAATGAACGTTTTCCAATCTTCAACTCTTCATTCACAGATTCCTCCCCCTGTTTGGAGCAATGCAAAATCCCTTTTTGTCCAGTTGTGATATAACTGTAATGAGATATTCTCTCAGCTGTCTCAATTCAGCAAGTTGTTCTTCTTTTTAATCCTGTATGTTTTGTTTACGTTGCACCATCTCAACCAAGCTCCCAACCCAAGATTCTGTTTTACATATGTCCAGATGTGCCTGTGAAATCATAATTAGTATAAAGCTGGCTTTAGGATGACAGGAGATGGCTCTGATGTGGTCCATCTATTTCTATGTTTTATGTTTAGTGTGTTCTCAGATGTTTTTCTGCTCATCATAATAGCAAAGTGGGGTTATGTGGTTTTTCGTACTCTTCCAGTCAACTCAATACAGTGTGATCTTTTTCACACTGTTACATCAGTGTGATCTCAGGCCTCACTCATCAGCAAAACATTTCTGCCTGTAGAACTGCTGCTCACTCGTTTTTTGTTTTTCATGCCATTTTGTGTAAACTCTAGAGACTGTTCTACATGAAAATCCCAGGAGCTCAGCAGATTGTGAAATGCTGTGAACAGCCCAACAGCCATGTCATGGTCAATATCACCGAGATCATACTTTTACACCCATTTTAATGCTTGACTTGTTTCTGCATGATTTTATGCACAGCACTGCTGCCACATGATTGGCTGATTGAATAATTGCGTCAATGTTCAGGTGTTTCTATTAAAGTTATCAGTGAGCATAAAGCACACGAGACGTTGGATTATTGTTTTTTCCAGGAGTGCCTGCTATCCTTGTTGCAGGAAGTCTGTGTGTGTTTGATAGTACACCTTTTTATGGCACCACAAAGATAAAATTATCAGACACAAACGAAACAACACAATTGTAAGTAAACATCTTAAATACACAATTTGCAGTTTGTATCATAAAACTGATGTTTGTAAATCCCTTTAAACACTTTTGAGTTAATGGGCAGCCAAGAGCTGTACAGGGCTGTATTACAAAAACTTATAATAAATGTCGGCCTTTGCTGTCTGATCATAAACAACATGTACAATTTGTACCACAGCTGCTGGATTACTGACCCTCGCTTTCTGTATGGCATGAACATCACCTACGTCTCCTTAA
>JAQQZR010000001.1:17955974-17972837 GCA_030068235.1 Notoglanidium macrostoma | reverse complement strand
ATTTACATTTATGGACGGTTACTGTTTTCCCGACACGACGCTGATGTGATCATCGCCAAGCCGAAGCAGGAACCGTCACACTGGGTTTGGAAAGAGGGCATTGTGGGGTCATGTCAAATCAATCAAAAAAACTATGGTCTTGATGTATGTGTGCTGCTTTGGGTTGAAGTTAGGTCTGGGTAATTCAGTAGCCCAGTAATTGAGCTGCACGTTTAAATATATGCACAAGAGAGTCAAACTCAAACTGGTAGTTAAATGATCTCCTAGACAAAAAAAAAGACAACAATGCTAAGGTTGAAAAACTCCAGCGTTGTAGTCAAGACTGTCTCTAATCTAGACCAGAGGTGTTAAATTCTGTCCGAGCCACATCAGCATTTTTGTGAGACCATGAAGGCCATAATGTAAGACTAGTCATTTTATTTTAAACACATTATCTATTCTGTTGATTAACACCAATATCCTAGGCTCTAAAAGTAGAACAGGATGTTTCTATGGAAAAGAAGGACTAACAGATGCTAATAAACTGTACCGTTGGAGAATATGCAAACTCCACTCGGAAAGACCCTTCGTTGACCCAGGGATCGAACCACAGATGTTTTTGCTGTGAGGCAACAGAGCGAACCACTGCCCCATTGTGCTGTCTTTTTATGGTATACTGTATATATTTTTGCAAATGCTGAAGATAACGTTAAGAATGACATTTAAGAAGAACTCACCCAGGCTCATCATCGCTCAGAACGTACATGTTCCTTGTCTCCTCTCTCTGTTGGGTCTGACTTACAAAGCAGATTAACATTGATTTTAACCAGCATTTCAGTCCATGTGCAGGGACAAAAAAAAATACGTGGTCACTACACTATGGGTCTGATGCGAATTTTAAATAGTAATGCTATGCAATGATGAGTAGTAGGTACTAAGGGCTGTTTCAATTTGAAATTATTCATTCAAATTATTCAAACTATTGGCAAGTTGGACTCCTGTTTGTTACTAAGACGAGACCAAGACCCATACAAAGACTGTGACTTTTACCACTCAAGATCAAGACAAGAACAAGCCTAAAGAGGAACAGACGAAGACTGCAAAACATGCACAAAGCCCTGTGTTTTCCTGTGGATCCATAGGAAAACTTTTTATCTTTACAAATTCAAATTGCATTATGAATGAGGACAGTGATATTAGTACACTAAACAACCTGCAGCAAAGGCAGAATTAGAGGAGCAAAAACATATCCATTTAAAAAGTAATAGAAAACACTTAACAGAAAAGAGTATTTTAAAGTGCACCTTTCTATTCGTGGTGTCATAATCATTGTCTTGACCGTATTAAAGGCTTATGCACAAAAACAAGATGAAATTGAGACAAAATGTTTTCGAGGCCATGAGGAGAGTGAAGATTAGGGTACACTGGTCTCAAGACAAAACCTTGAACCTATTACTTGTGATTAGTTTTTCCACATATACACAAGTAAGCAAGTAGCTGCTTTATGCAGGTTTAAGAGAAGATGTCTTGATTCATGAAGATTCATGATTGATAGAGTTGACTTTAGACGGTGACTTCAGACATTACTAACCAGGACCAGAAAGAAGTTTACATATAGTACATTTCAGCTGTTAGATGTTTGTTCAAAATATCCAGGTCTCTGTTGTCACAGCTAATCTAGTTTGCAACTGCAAAAAAGCCCACTGCATAGGCAGTTTCTCCGCAACACTCTTTTGGCATGCAGTACAGTGAATTAAGTTTTCTAAACAAATGTAAGTGGAATAAGGAACCATTTACAACTATGCTATTCAGTCTGTTCTCACTGAATATCGAGCAGTGGCAGGCAGGGTCCGAGATCAGCACAGACCTGAACGTGTACAGAACTGCCCGAACTGATCGGCACAGACAGCAAGGTCTAGCTGTAGTTATGCACCACATGTGCTTAACTAGATCATTTAATTAGTGCTCAGTGAGCATAGCTGTCAAGTGATGCAGGAATGTAGCCTGAGGAGTTCTGAGCCGACGCAAGCTGTTCACCTGTCCTACACACACACACACACACACACACACACACACACACACAAAATAGTGTGGGTACAACAAGCCGCTCCAATAATCAACAATAATCTCCATCACTTACAGTCAACTTAAAAATAAGCAAAAAAGTGTATATAAATTAATATATCAATATAGAAAAATAGTAAAAAAAAAATATATATATATATATATTCTCTCAGGTTTACCCATGTTGCCTGCTCTGAATCAGTCAAATTCAAATCCAAAAACTTTGGGGTGTGTGTAGATCTGTGCATTTTTCAAAAGCAGCAACTCTTTAATTTTTACTTTTGTTTTCCCAATACATTAAAATAGAATTTTTAAAATAAACGTATTCATTTCGAACGAATTACTAATTTTCAATTAAATTTCTTAAATGTACAGTGCCTTGTAAAAGTATTTACCCTCTAGCTTTTTGTCATGTCTTGTTGCATTGCAGCCTGGAATTAAAATGGATTTTTTTTTTTTATGTAATGGACCTAACAAAATAGTCCAAATTACTTTTAAGCCTTGTTAACAGAAAAAGTAAATAAATAAAACTGAAAGGTTGTGAATGCATATGTAGTCACCCACTCTGCTATGAAACCCCTAAATTAGATCTGGTCCAATGAATTAACTTCAGAAGTCACATAATTGGTTAATTAAGGTCTACCTGTGTGCAATCAAAGTGTCACATGATCTGTCACATGATCAGCATAAATACACCTGAGTCTGCAATACCACCAAGCAAGCAACACGAAAACCAATGAGCTCTCCAAAAGGTCAGAGACAAAGTTGTGGAGAAATAAAGATTAGGATTTGGTTATAAAACACATCTCAAATTGTGCACATCCCACAGAGCACCATAAATCCATTAGAACAAAATGGAAAGAATATGGCGCTACTACAAGCCTGACAAGGGAAGGCCACCCACCAAACCTCACAGACTGGGCAAAGAGGGCATTAATCAGAGACTGATAACACTGAAGGCGCTGCAAAGATCCACAGCAGAGATGGGAGTATCTGTCCATAGGACCACTTTATGCTGTATACTTCACAGAGCAGGGCTTTATGGGAAAAAAAATAAGAAAACATGTTTGGAGTTTGCCAAGCAGCATGTGGCAGACTCACCAAACACATAGAATAAGGCTCCCTGGTCAGATGAGACTAAAATTGAACTTTTTGGCCTTCATGGGAAACGCTATGTGTGGTGCAAACCCAACACTTCCCATCACCCCAAGAATACTATTCCCACAGTGAAGCATGGTGGTGGCAGCATCATGCTGTGGGGATGCTTTTCATCGGCTGGGACTGGAAAACCGGCCAGGATTGAAGGAAAGATGGATGGCACTAAATACAGGGCAATTCTTGAGGGAAACCTGTTTCAGTCTGCCAGAGATTTGAGACTGGGACGGAGGTTCACCTTCTAGCAGGACAATGACCCTATACATACTGCTAAAGCTACATGGCTTAAAAGGGAACATTTAAAAGTCTTGCAATGGCCTAGCCAAATCCCAGACCTCAATTCAATTGAGAATCTGTGGCTTGACTTGAAGACTGCTGTACACCAACACGTCCCACATATATATATATATATATATATAAATACTTCTGCACACTCAAAATTTCAGTTTATTTGTCATAATTACTGTTTATTTATTTATAACCTTTAAAGTGGTAGGCATGTTGTTTAAATCAAATGGCTGAAACACCAAGGCTGAATACTTTCGCAAAGGCACTGTAAGTTATACGCATTTTTACCACATAAAGCCTAGTAATCAAATAGTCATGAATCCTTATCTGAAAGTTCAAGTAGGCTATATTCTACATCCTATACTCTGGTTAAAATATATACTCTGGAACATTGTTCAGTTTTCCTAAAAGTTATGAAAACAATGGGATCCGCGTAAATACATTTTCAGCAATTAAAAAAAATTCTTGAATTGCAGCACCTGGATAATCCTGCAGATTTTTTCTGTCATCCTCCTTTACTATTTTAAAAAAAGGACATAGTGATCCATATAAGCATGACATCCTGAAAGGGGGATTAACATCGATCCTGAATCTCCCTTTCTTGTTACTAGCTACCCAGTAATCACTGATACATGTCCAGGTCAAAAACAAACATATGAAATAATGAAAAACAGGAAATAGGAGAGCTTTTTATATATACACAAGCATTTTTTCCATTTCAAAATCGAATGAACACAACTTATACAAACACAAAAAATACGAACGAACACAACACGAACCAGGTGGCCGCTGCAAAACATTTCAACAGCCTTTTCTGTGTTTATTTGAATGTAGGTTTGGGGTCAATGGCCCTGTTCAGACTTGGTGTAAACATCCATCTCTGGTGGTCAGATCACAAGTGGCGAGTGCTAAATACAGGTGTGAATGAGGTTTCTTGTAATCTGATCACTCAGATCACTTGTGGGGGTGATCTGAGACACATTTCTTGTGTGAATGGCAATGCAGCCAGATGAGTCCTAGGCAACATCAAAATGCCTAGTCTAGTACTGCCAGTTTCTCAATCTTCAGGATCAGCCGAGGCTCATTCAGCCACGCTGTTGATACACATAATAGGTTGATCTTTAGCCTGTGGGTTTGGTTCATAGCTTGGGTGTTTTGCAAACATTACAGCAATTAAACCTTTATGTTAAAAACATTCATACGCATCACGTGCAATTTGCATTTGCACTATTCTCCACATGAGCTTTCCCATATTTGTGTCTCTGAACTGGTCTATACATTTTTCATTTATGACAATATACAATATGTAATAATACCATTCACAATACAAATATATTGGCTGATTACAATACTTGCATACTATTGTATGCAGTAAGGAAATTTGTATGTAGTAAGGAAATACGTTCTAATCGCTAAATAGTTTATTATTGGCTAGTATTTTGGGTTGCTTTTGTCAAATTAGGCAAACCGGCTCCTGGAGAAATGCGATCATGAATGGTCAGTGGAGACATCTGAGATACATGTTTCACATGTAGATGCTGTGTCGTAATGGCTATCCACGTCTCCGGCTGTCCACTTTGGCCGAGCCATAAGATACCGGCAGAGGCTGAGAGATGACAAATTCTAAATACGTGCAAGCTTACATTTGGTCAAAAAACAACAACAATTGCAGAATTGTAATTATAATTTTATTATTTAAAAATATTTTTTAAAATAATAGCTTAAAAGTGCTGATAAGAAATAGTTTTATTTGTTTAAATAAGGTTGAGTAGTTCCTTCAAATGTTTGAGTGGAAATTTTAAATCATTGTGTGTAATAGTGGAGTAATGCAATGCCACTAGCTGGATTTGCACTCAAAAACTTGGACTAATAAGCCTCCAAAAGCAAAACAACACAGACAAACTACATAGTGTTCCTACTCAGTGATTGGCACTGAAATTTGCCCAATGAGTGGAAAGTAATGAACCCAGTTATTTCATAGCACAAGAATTCAAGAATCAGTCCACTTTACATTTGCAGGCAATACTGACGGGTCTCAAATGTTTTTGGGAGAATGTCCATGTTCTCAGCAGACTGAGGTGCTTGGAGTCAATTAGCTTCCTCTCCACCATCATCGAGGTTTCAGATCTAAACACTGGCAAGGAACAATTGACTGAGCAGATCCTACACTACCTACTATTAATTAGCTAATACTCATCCACGGAATCATAACTAACCTGTTGTAACATAATATTCTATCCTTCAGGTTTGGAAATACTAATGAACCTGCACATACATAACAGCACACGCGTCTCATTGCTAGTGTTATGTTTGGTTGAGAAACGCCCCTCAGCATGCCACGAATGCTTTAAAGCTACTACTGGAGGCTGTTAGCTATAAATTCTAAACTAACTTCTAAACAATCTTAATAGTCTTGCCTAAAAAGTAAATTAGCTTAGCTGTTCACTTTAGTACACTTTTTTTTTTTGATTCTTTGACTTTTTAAGAATACAAAACTGGTACAGGTCAAATACAAACACCTGCATACAAAGCAGGGCTCTACAGGGCTGCGAACACTGGCTTAGGTTCATGTATTACGTAGCATACATCAGGTAAAGGAAATTCCAAGGGTATCAAAGCCATATTTCCAGTGCTATTTTCATTATATTGTGTTCTCACGGTTCTCCACATTTAGCCACTGCATAGTGTTTCTATGTACAGAGTATTTCTCAGAGCTTGCGAAGATTGTGGCATGAAATAATTGTAACTATGTGACAGGACTGGAGTGTGAGGAAGGTAGACACACCAGCATTCACTTCAGTTAGCTCCATCTTACTCCAGCCTACAGAGTAAGGAGGAATACAAGTGATAACAATGATTGCATGATTTTATACAGTGTGCTGCTGCCACATGATTAGCTAAATGGATAATTACATGAATGTGGATGTACAGGCTATTAAAGAGGCTGATGAGTGTAGGTTGACACACCTAGCATATACTGTAACAACACAGAAAAAACATGGAGAAAAACCTCAGAAAGATGAGGATAGGAAACAGAAGGAGAGGACACTTAGTAGAACATACGCACTAGTGACTGGCAGCTGTAAGCCTAGGAGGCTAGTCAGTGTGAGACAAGAGGAGGAATCCGAGCGGCTGCTGCCTCCAAGCAACCATATGTCTGTCCCTATGTCCGCTTGCTCTCTTGTGCTCACTCTCTGTCTGCGTCTCCTTATGTTGTGAAAGACATAAGCTGTCCGTCTATTGAACAACCACGCGAGCCGCATGCAAACAGTGAACCTCTTCTCAGATAATAAAAATCACACCTGCGTGATCACATAACGAGTGATATGGCACGAATCCAGGTCAAGCCTTATAATTATTTCTACATTCATGGCAATAACATCCGTTACTTGTCTGTCACACTAAGTATTTTAAGTAATAACAGTTAATGGTGAAATGTCAAGCATGACAACCTCACCACAATATTCGTCTTCAGTAACGGCTT
This sequence comes from Notoglanidium macrostoma, assembly GCA_030068235.1. Taxonomy (NCBI): domain Eukaryota; kingdom Metazoa; phylum Chordata; class Actinopteri; order Siluriformes; family Auchenoglanididae; genus Notoglanidium; species Notoglanidium macrostoma. The sequence continues at coordinate 17,965,867 of JAQQZR010000001.1, read as the reverse complement.
TATTCTGGTCAGGTTTGAGGTGAAGCAAAGTGGGATTACGCCTTGAACCAGACGCCAGTCCACTGCACACCTCAGCAAAATAAATGCTTTTCATTTGTCCATGCTGTGAAAGCATGTGGGGCTCTGTCTGAGCTGGCACAATTATAGCTTTATATAACTTCTTATGAGTTCTTATTAGTGCAATTATTACTCGAGCATACAGTTTGCCTAAGAAAACCCATTAGCAGTTACTTAAGAATGTGACGAAGCTATTCTGTATTATATGCTTGAAGGAGAGGGCGATGCTGGTAGAGATAGAAGAAACTGAACACTGACACAGACACTAATGCCCAGAGGCAATCAACGCAATTAACGAAACAGGATGAGTGATTAACACATCTAAGCAGCTTGTAATTAACCTTTTATAGGAGGCTGTGCAATATAACGATTAAATCCTAAAGTCTAAACTGCCACAACTTATATTACCAGACCTGCCAACCTTCACATGTTTTGCATAGGAGTGCTGCAATTCAGCATTGGAGTACAGTGGTATGGGTTACAGCTCTTTTTCTCCGCAAATAAATGAGAGATGAGCCAATACAAATTTTAATCTGGAATGATTTGCGCAGTTGCTTTGAACTCTCCAATATTAACTGATGCTGGTGTGAATATTAGAAAGTGATTATATCTGCAGGGTTTTTTTCTGCGCTGGTCATTACAGCTATGTGGACATTATACAACCAATTTGTAAAACAGATTATATCAGAAATGTAGTTTTTTTTTTCAATTGCCGCTACCAGCAAGCAGTTCCCGACCGCACAGTTGGGATATTATTATTACTATTATTATGTCCTCCCCTACTCTCCTTAAACATGAAATGGTGCAAATGCTCATTTTCCTCTTTTTTAGCCTATCGTTTTTGGACAGTTAACTCGTTGGTATCCGATTAACAGTACATTTGATATATTCTAGCCCTTTAATGCCTTAAGCATATTTAAAAAGAGTTCATGAGTTCGTTTCCAGGAGAAACAGAACTATTTTTGGATCTGTCATGGTTTTTTAAATTGATCGTTTTTGTTCCACTTCCACCTGCTTCATGAGTGATCTCGGTAGAAGAAGTGGCAAATATGCTGCACATACATCTGAGAGGCACGGTGGCTTAAATGCGCCTCTTCACCACTTTATTTCTGACAAATCCTCCTGGGGCTCATGCTTTTGTGTGTATGCAATTCTGCACATATTTCACATATAAATCAGACTCTACAGCTGGCCACCTTAATCCTAAATCAGCTTTTCTACACTGAGTGTGGAGACATCCGACAGTGATCAAACTAATGAGACAGCGCCTGCTGCAATGTACCACAAATCCCTTCACCAGCAACATCATGTCCATTGATACTGTTACCCATTCATGTACACTGAAACAAAACAATGTAGCCTTGCCACTGGAATAATATGTGGATAATATATTATTATGCATTAACGCAAAAACGTTGAGGGTTTTAAATACGTATTTCTACACTTAGAATGCTCGGACACAATCAGCAATACTATTTAGAAACAAATACAATCCATTTCAAGACGAAAAGCAAAGAAAGCATTCATAAATTTTATTTGATTGACGGTGTTGTTACATCTCCACACTCATAACAAGTGGCTCACTGGACAATGTGGCAGACACAGCACATGTAAATCTGAGAGGTACAAAGTGGCTTAACGGATATCTGTGGCTCTTTTTTCCGAGCACATCTTCCTGGCGATTGTTTAAGTGATAAGTGCCCTAGTGGGTAAAAGGGAAGCGGAGGAAGAAAGAAGGGCATAAATATGAGTCAGCCTCCCTCAAAAAAAAAAAAGCCTGGACACTTTCCTCCTTCCCTCTGTCATTCAGTCACACAGTTCTCCTGCCCACTTCCTTAGAAACTTTATCACACAGCCCTTCTGCTAGTGCGGCCCGAACTTCCCACTGCAATTAGTTATAAAAACTTTTCAGTCGGCCCACACGTGGTTTGTTTTTTAAAGAGCTGCAGCTCCCGTCTCACGTGGTATATGGACTATTGAGTCGTCACAGGCCCCCTGAATGATGGCTGAAAAATAAGGCGGCGCAAACAATGCTTGGCCTTGATTAATTCAATTCTTTCAGGACCCTGCGCCGTCGTCCGGGCAGCTTCAGACAATCGCTGCTTTGATGCTTGGGATAACGTACTCTTGTGAGCTTATTGAATTTTTCTGAAAATTTCCACCTTAATGATTTTCTCATTACAGCTAAGGTATCAACCTTTTGCTTTAAAAAAAAAAAAAGACGAAACTCTTTGCTATTACAGAGTTATGGCACTTCTACCAAAGACACAGGGGAAAAAAACACTAACCTGATCGGCCTGACATGCCACGGTGTTGCCGGACTCCGCCATGGTTCACCAGCACCTGCAGTTTCTCTAGGTTCCGAACTCGAGCTCTTCATTCACCTTTCCATTCGCTTTCACAGAGGGCGCGTGCACGAGAAGGGGGGCGGGGACCCTCCTTTCGGCTAGGCTTGATTAATGCCTGAATTATTTTCACCTCATTTCATTTGAGGGAGTTCTGCTTCCTCTCCGCCTCTCTCAATCATTCGGCGTGGAAGCATTCTCTCTCTCCCACCCTCCTGCAACCCACAATCCCTCTCTTGCATTCCCTCCCTCATCCATTCCCTTCCCTTACCTCCTTTCCTTCTTTGCAATCCCTTTTCTGCTCTATTATACATTGGAGAAAGTAACCCCCCCCCCCACCTCATCTACACTTGTAGGGGGGGCTCAGCAGATCCACAGCCCTCGCCTCCACTTTTGCCATGAATAGATTCGTTGTCATTCCAAGCACTTTGGGTGCATACTGAGTATCAGGGAACTGCTAGCTTAGCTGCCTGGAGCTTGCTAGATGAAAGGGCGAGAGGACCATGCGCATCCACAGGATTCGGTTTCACAGTTTCTTCTACTTGTTTTCTGAGGAGCTGAACCCAGACCACCAACGCTTCCCATTCATAGATACTTGACTCTCAAATCCTTGTCCCTCAACATTGCCAAGTCTTCAGTAACGTCCTGCTAGGGGCCAGGGGAGGGACAGACACTGTCCTCCTTATGCGCTGCGCCATACGCTCTGTAATTCATCTGGTTTTTACTAAAGGGCAACAGATTTCCTACTCTTTGTTGTTGTGGGCCACAACCAGTCCATAGATTCATTGCAGGAAGGTGCCGCTTGCCGGATGGAGGATAACTGCATCACAATGCATGGGAAAAAGATTGTAGAGAAGCCGAGATCTTCACACAAAGGAACGCTTTCATTTGATGCTCTTGGCGGTGGCCTCAACCAAGTATCCTGTTAGAGGTGTCAGAAGTTGACAAGCATTTGGCCATTAGCCTAATGAGCATTTAGTGAAGGTAAACAATGGTAGCAGAGTGTTCAATATACACACCCCGAGTTAATATGATGAGAGGATTGATGCCACAGATTTCAGACAGATTCCTTTTGAGATAGGAGACCACAGTACTCAACATAAGATACCAAATATATTTCGTATTACATATATATTCAATACTAATATTGAAACTTCAAGACGAACAAAAAAAAAATCAAGCCCAAACTCCCTCCTCTGAAAAAGTAGTTTCTCTTTATCTTCAATCAGGAGAGGCTACGGGGGTTTAAATAACTTGCTGCTCCTAAGCACACTGTTCTCACGAGTCAATAAGCTAGCATACTTGCATAGTAGCTGATCAAAACTAGCATCGCGAGTTACGATGCTGATGACCAGTGCGTGGTGGAGCCAAAATATTAGTGTGCTGAATCCGCCAAATAAGTGTATCATAAACCAGCACATCCACCTATCTGTGCCCACAACATCTCTTTTGTTCACATGTGTTTCTAGGCTGCAATCAGTCAGCGTTTCCTTCCTGATTCAAAGAAGAAAGAAAATCCCAGCAGCAATTTGGAACTTTACAGTACAGTGGCAAATGCGAGAGTCAAAAACACCTCTAAGGCTACAGAGAGCTACGTGACCCTAATAGAAGAACAGGAAATAAAGAGCCCCGCACTTCAGACACACCCCCTTGAAAGTCACTCGTGACTAGTGAAACTTGGTCATGGAGCTACTGTTTAATAAGTCATTTTTAATTTTGCTACATTCAAATGCACAGCATGCTAAGTCTGCTAAGTCTGTGAATGGATCAAAACTACTCTGGCATTAAAAGTTTCTATTATTGTGCTTTTATAATGTTGAATGCTTTAAGTAAATGAAAATGGAAACCCACATGGATGGCAATGCTTATGTCTGTGGTATCCACTGCGGTTTGCGGTTCCACTGTGGTAGTGATTTGGTCTTGTTGCAGTAATAAGCCCTTGACTATATGTCACCTATTGTTGCAAACAACCAACCCTGTTTACAAAAGTCAAACATTTAAGCCTTTTTTATACTATATTACAATGGTAAACTAATAGATCCTAACTGATATATGATTCGAACTGAAGCACATATAGGACTCATATTGCTAATTTGCCTTGAAGGGTAAGACATTAATCAAGTCATTTTTGTGCCAATTATCAAAATCTAAATATGAATAGTAAGGATTATTCAACTAACCTGGCTAAATAGTAAATAACATGAACTGGATAATAAATAACAATTAGCTAAAGGTCCACTATGTAGGAATTTGAGGGTATCTATTAGCAGAAATGGAGTATATATTCCATAATGTACTTATGGAATTCATAAGCACATTTTCATTAGTGTATAATTACCCGTAACTACCAATTTTTGTATTTTCGTAAGCTTAGAATGAGTCCTTTATATCTACATAGGGAACGGGTTCACCTCTACGGGGACGCCATATTACGGCGCTGCCGTAGCACAGAACGGACAAACCTCTACAGAGTGTGCCTTCCGCATTTCACATATTAAGAAGCATCTGCGTGAATCCAGAAGGAAGAGGAAGCATAAGAAAGGAAGACAAGGAGGAAGAATGGAGAGGAATCAGTGTTTGCTGGTGCTGGCTAACAAGATTGAGAAGCCAAATTTTGTAAAATGTAGAATCATGCTTATTACTTAGCAGGGAAAGAGCAAAGGGAGTGCGAATGTAAGTACTTAGAAGTATACAACGGGCCAGTGTACATTCTAACACATGCTTGGAAAGGGAGGGGTAAGGGGAGGGGCATTTAGGTGGTTGAATCCTACAGAGTGGACCTTTACTTAGGTTTAGATAAAGTAAAACATAATTATGTGAAACAGCACGCATTCCTGTCTAAGCTAATAAACTCTGCCTATGAAGCTGAACCATGTTAGAAGGAGTGCACAACATGCATCTAGCTATAGTACGTATGCACTGTTAAGATGATTCGATTCTGGAATAGCTATAATAATTAGTTACAAGCTGCTTTGCTAGTTGCTTGTTACAATATTAACATAAGTACGTGTCCAGTCTGCAGTCCGCTCCATGTCCATATTATGCTGATAGTCTACAAATCGATATTTACTGTTAATTAACTGACTTTTTTTCTGTTTACTGAGCATCAGTATGCAGTATCCGGCTATGTTTCTCAGCGGTGATTCAAAATCAGCCCTGACTCCTTATCTAGCCATTCTTTCAGCGTTGCAGCAAATAAGGTAAAGGCAAAAATCTGGTGTGACCGCTACCACTTTTGTTTTGACCAAAGAGACCATAGTCCCAGCAACCTATTTTCTATTGGTTCACAAGAAAGAGCTCTATAAATGTACAGGCCACAGTTCATCTATTCAAAGTCAGCACAAAGCACACGGACAAAACCACTACTGGAAGCAAATCCTTTCCTATTCAGTGATCAGTGGTTTTCTGATTCCTTTCCTCTCTCCTGTTCAGTGGGTTTATGCCAGGTGGATTTTATTCGTGTTTGGACTGCTTTACCACTGCTTTATTCAACACAGCAGAAATGCATAGTTTTCAGGTGCTTGTAATGTAAAGGATAACAACAGAGCTGTAAATGATATTCAACCATACTGTTATTAGGATTATAATATTATCTTTACCTAATAATAATCCCTCTCTGTCTCGCTCTCGCTCTCTCTCTCTCTGTGTCTGTCTCTCCTCTCTCTCACTATATACGAGATACCAGTGATCCTGACCCCTTCTGCTCTACGGACTGGCCTGATCCATCCTGATGCCCTACTTTTGGTTGGAGTTCTCATTACTTGTAAACCATTTGCTGCTGAAGATACCACAGATACCACGAAGATGGCTTTGAACTACAATTGACATGGAAGCTTTACTAAACTAATTTCGTAACTAGGATCTGCTCCAAAATGTAATGGGTTCTTCCATGGCCCATACTACATCCTGCCACCAAGTGCCATGAAAATCAGTTTTGGTAGGTCTTGTGCAATCTTCTTTCCAGACAGACAAACAAACCGCATTGCAAACTATAATGAATTTCCTAGTTACACAATTGTGCTTTTTTTTTTTTAACTATATAGCACACTGTTATAGAAGGAAATTAGTTGACTCAAAATGAGTTCCTTTTGAGTCTGGTTCCTATCAAGGTTTGTTCCTCATGTCTTCTCAGGGAGTTTTTATCTTGCCACTGGCACCTCTGGCTTGCTCTTTAGAAATATACTTATGAATTTAAACTTTATATTCTTTATATTATATAAACTAGATATTTCATCCTCACTGAGAGCTTTAATGAGGCCATGTAGAAGTTTTTTAAATTAATAATTTGAGTTAATATGTGAACAGGCTTTCACATCTTTATGAAGATTTAATAATGAACCATATTTTTGTCTTCAAGCCAATAAAACATTGCATGGTCAGACTGAACCTTACCAGCCTGATAGCGGAAATGGAAACGTGCTAATTATACCATTGAAGTTTTGAACTAGATGATGTAGCTCATCATGTGACATTGCCTAATAAATGAATGTCACAAGAACTGTCTAAGACATTAGGACATCAGGACCTATGAGTGTTTATTTGTAATGTGGTTTGTTCACTTGGACTATCAGATAAAGAGTCTGGGATTCAGTCCTTCGTAAGTGAGTATTCCAACTAAGTTAACATTAGCGCATAAACACTGAGCTCCTGGGTGAATCGGCCTGCCAGTCTGGCCTTGTGAGTAGGATCTGTTTAGCTCAGAGACAAGAGATGTCTCGTATTATTTGCAGCTCTGTGGCTAATAAGACAGTATATAATAGCTGTTTATGGGGTTATGTAGTGATGTCTGGATTCAGTGGAGGAAAGAAATTATTTGGTTGGCAGTGCACAAATCATGGATGAAGTAGAATAAATAAAATAAAAAAAAACTGGTGAGGAAGTATACTGTGTTGGCTGAAAACAATCTTGATAAACTGACAATGTAACTCAAATACTGGCAAGTAGCTCTGATTTATTGTAATTTCTTTTTACATTTATTAATCAAAGTGAGCTTTTTGCTCCATCCTAAGTGATGAAGAGCTAGAAGACCAGCAGTGAGTACTCCAGCTCCAGGATATCCTCTCCAGCTATAGTCTCTCAACCATGGACGTGACTACAGTGAAATCGTGTTTGTGATTCATTTTGTTCCATGTACACAGACAGACGGACACACAGACGCACACACGCACAATCACACACACACCGCTCCAGGCAGCGTGCTGCATCTGAGCCATGGGCCTGGCAGGGAGAGCGTTTGACACCAGCGGTCATTAGAGTCTCCAGGGGCCGCAGCCAACTCCTATTAGTCAAAATGCAGCACAGCGTCTTGCCGCCTGCCGTACAATAGCGCTCTTCTAATGAGGATATGAAGACTGGCTATTTTGACAACTCAGCAGAATGGAAAGCTACAAAAACAAGGAAGGAAGAACAAAAAAAAGAAAAGCATACTAAGTCTAACCTCAAAGAGGGTTTCCAAAACAAGCATGTGTTGGGGGCAATTAGCTCTGATAATTAGATGGTTATATCAGGTACTTAGTGCTCATTAGGGACCACGGATGTCAAACCGTTGAGTAAGTCCAAATTAGCAGTGAACATTCAGCAGGACCTTTATCACACTCCAAAGATCCCTGAAAGAGAAAAGCGGCTTTTAGCTCTACAGTAGACGTTCTGCTTTTTCTGATTTTGAATGCAGTCTAAGTTTTGGGTATGGATTCAGCAGAGCTCCCAAATTAATATAGGCTGCAGTGAGTCGAATAAAATTTATACTTCATTTCCAGTAAAAGCTGTAAAAATCTGCAGCAAAATAGCATGTCTGGTTTTGTTCTAAGCACATATACTAGCAAAGCACCTGTTCATCCTGAAGTAGAACCTCCACATCTAGGCTCTGCTAGAGTCATAAATAGTCCTGTACTGCCAACACCTAATGCCCAAATGTCTAGCATGAGGCACTGGATACACCCTCAAAACCAACAGCAAGTTTATAGCCCAGGACGTTGAAGGTCCTCAAGAGGTAATTTGAGAGCATGGAGCTAACTGTTGTAATAAGAAAGAAGGATGGCCTAAGACTTAATTTGGCCTTCAAGCACAGTCAAAGAATATGGTACAAAATGGTCAACGGGAGCAAGTAGGGGTGTAACGATACACAACATTAAGAGTTGATACAATATGATACAGTGGTGTCTTGGTAGGATACATTTTCAATGCAGCACAAATAAGCATTGCCTGAATACGTGCTGTAGGTTTTCATTTTCAATTTTCTCCAAAACTGCACAAAAAATCTTGAAGAATTCAGGAATTAGAAAAGTGAGACGTTGGAAGGGAGTTAACCATGGAATAGACAATTCTGGGGGCATATTTCTCATTCATCTCCTAGCTAAAGTCACACAGCTCTCTGTAGCTCAGGCGTGTTTTCTAAGTCCTGCATTCTCCACCTATGAAATATGAAAATACCCAGACGTACGTCATCAAGAACCTTTTACGGAACAAAACAATATAATATGCCCTATTGTTACAACCTTAGTAGCGAGGTGTTTTTTAGATTATGCTTCATAATTGCAAAGAGGTAAGCACAACATCATTATCCATTATTCCAAACTTTTAGCCTATTCACAACATGAACATTTTCAGAAAGCTCAGAGGGAGCACAAAAAAAACCTCACAAAGTTTCAAGACAAAAGAGGAAGCAAGAGATAAGGGACACATGAGAGTGAATTGAGAATCTGTTAGAACTGGACTGGAAAACCAGAGGACAGGACAACAGCCGCTAAATTTGCCAGAGAGGAAGTGCAGTTTCAAGCATCTCTGCTTAACCAGGTATTTCCTATTCGAGACACGTCTATGCTATTGACAATCTGAACAAGAGAGCCTCAGTGAGGACTAAAATACTACTGCTGACTAAAAATGTCACTTTTTTTAACTTACTGCGCCTTTGATGCACCACCTCTTTCCGCCGCTCAAGTGGCATGTCCGACAGACACATAAAAACTAACACACACAAAGCAGGGGACCGCGGCATTAAGCAACCCAACACAATTCTCAACCCACAGCACATGACAACAATGAGGCTAAAACACTGACTGGCCTACATAGCATGCTATGCTGGTAACAAACTGTCTGGTAGGATGCAGAACAAGAAACCCGAACACTCAAGAATACCACCAGATCTAATTTAGCTTTGAATGAAGACTTTTGGAAGACCTGGGAATTCATATGCATGATCATTTCTCTTACTCTGTATTAAAGCCACTTTTAGCCTTATCAATGGGACTTGCCAGGTACAGTAGAGTTTTCATTTGCCTGATGGGCTAGTTAGTAAATTAGTAAAGTATAAGATGCCGAGTGGAATACTGCACGTGCTGCAGCAATCCATCTGCCCTGGACATGTCTTTTAACCTTCTTAGTGAATATATATACACTACCGGTCTAAGTTTGGACACACCTACTCTTTTTCATATGTTTTTCTTTATTTTTTTTGCTTTCTACGTTGTAAAACATTACTGAATACATCAAAAC